>JAOTQR010108293.1:0-26691 GCA_025774065.1 Solanum ossicruentum | reverse complement strand
TGCACCGGAAATATACTTAAGTTCGAATTACACGACATCCACAACAAAAATTCCCAATTGAATAATTATCCTTAATTAAAAAAAAATACGAGGTCTAACACTTCGGTGGTAAGGCACTTTCATACGCGCACACCGCGTATATTGAATTGGAAGACATCATCTGAATCAATATGATTCGAATACTTTCAGAAGTCGATGTTCAAATGCTATGGCAGTTAGGTAACTGTTCTAAATTCATTATTAATACCTCATGTTGACATCAAATTTTGACCGACCTATGACCTCTTTCGATTTGCCATTTGACCAAATATATATTTCTAAAATAAATGAGTTTATTCTCAATTTTATCCAAATAATTGTGCATTTTTAATAGTTTTGATTTTTCAAAATTTTTTTTGTTGATTATTTTAAGTTGTTGTTCTTGTTGGTAATAGTAATAGTAATAGTAATATTCATTATTTTTAATATTATTTATTATTATTATTATTGTTACTTTTATTGTTTATTATTTGTTCTACTTATTATTAGTAATATACTCATTATTATTATTGGTGTCATATTTAAAATGCATTTTTACCATATTATTTATCAATTTTTAATATAAAGTAACATTTTAAAATATTTTTAATGACGATTTTAGTATACATTCACGCATTTTTTTCTTTATATAAAATTAGTATTTAAAATATTGTACCTTTACGTAAATGTATATTATTAATTAGATGATAATCTGTTACATTTGACCACAATTGTTTTAATTTATAGCCTTTTTTATTCAATTCTTTTCAATTCTAGTCAATTCCTAAAAAGTTTCTTTCAATTCTAATCTAAATTTTGTGTTAATTTGTGACCCAATTTTAAATTTCCAATTCAATTTCATGTTAATTCAAATCAGAATGCTCATTTTTTTTTTATTTGGATTCGACTCGCCCTTGTCAAGAATCGATCGCGTCCATTCATCTTTAGTCAGTGGCTAAGATTAAATCTCCCAAATTCTCCTATTTTAATCACTAACATCCCCAATACCGAATTCCACCATCATTGACAGTGATAGCTGACCATTTTCAATGAGATTTCAAAGATCAATGACAGATTCTTTTGAATCCGTCATGGTATGTTGTTCTATTGCACATACTGTTTTAGTGTGGTACTATATTTTCAAATTCATTCATGCATGTGTAATATGTGATGTGTATTGTGAATCATGCTTGTTGATTCCTTAATATTCCTCACTTTCATTTGAAATTATTAACATTATTTCAGCTTTGACAGAGCTCATTTTATCTTAAAAGTTGCAAACAATTTTTATGATGGGTCTGAATATATGCACCGAATTTGTTTGCCGATTCAAAGTTTGAATCGCCTGTAATGGGATAAGATTGAGTATTCGTGACTGATTCTCTTTTTTTTTTTTTTAATTATTTGTTTATTTTCCTTAATTAAGTCTTATTTAGTTTTTAATTTATCTCAATTTACTATATCTTTTATGTTTATGCTAATAATGATTCTGATTTTTAGCACCAATTAAATTATCACCCTCAATTAATTCTCGTTGTGGTTACTCATTTTTACTGTACCCTATATGGCAACGTTGGCTGGCATGAGGAAATTCTGGTATTTTCTTTTCATGCTCAATTAATTTTGGTAAGATTTTGGCTAAATCTTGGATTTATTAATTTATTTTTCTAATTTGGTTAATTGATTCCCTTACCTTTAATTTCATTTGACAATCGATTTTTTTCTGCTATATAAATCAATCTTTTTCATTCACAAGGGACACTCTTCAGACGATATAGACTTCTGTACGAATTGATACTAATTCTTCATTCATGTTGAGTTCTAGAGACCACGAAAAAGATTTTTCTTCTCGTACTTGATTACTTTTGCATGTCACTTTGGCCTATCTTGAATTCGGCCTCTCCATTATTGGTTCACTTCGATCCAAAATCCTTTTGACATAAGCATTGCTCGGAATCCTTGAGATTTTTGTGATCTTGATGTGTCAAGAGTAGATATTAATTCTATAAAATTTGGATTATTCTTGCTGTTGTTCTAGACTTTTCAAATTTCTTGTCGTCAATTTGCACAAAATTGAAACTTTGTGAAAGGCATCCAAGTTAGTCTGTGATTATTTTGTTCTCTTTTTATTTCTTGAATATAACAACTTTTTTTTCTAGTGTTCGTTCTAGGAGGATCTTTAGTTCATTCAAGTCGTTGAAGAGTTTGCCTGGGATGAGATGCGGATTTGGATTGGGAGTAGGTGTTACTTTGCATTCATTTATTTATTTGTTTTTCTTGAATTATTCATTTCCAATATTCTTTTTTATTTGTAATAATTGTTGTAATGATAATAATTAAATTTGGGGATTAGGGAGAGGGAAATAACGTGCCACTTGTTTATTTTATTTTGTCATTATTTATTTGTGTGCGTGTTAGAAAATCTGCTTATAGAATGTAAGTGCTTGATTATGATTTTTTTGTTGACTTTAGATTCGCAGGTGTGTGTGTATATATATATAAAGGACCAAATTTAGTGTGCTAGTGGTTTTACTTTTAAAAATTGTCACATATGATCACTCACCTTGATGTTTTGACCATCTCATTAGCATGTTTGCTTTAACTTTTTGACATGTCTTCAAATTGAAAATCATGCTTTTTTTAGAATTTAATAGTATTTTTGACATAGAATAAAAATTATTAAATATTTTTAACATTTAAATTAACTTAGAAATCTGTTTGTACACTTTAAATATATTGTTAACATGTTAAGTTTAAATGTTGTTTCACATTAATACTACCTATAGGACTTTTTGAAGTTATAAAATTTTAATTAAACATTTTAACATGTTACCTTGCTTAAAAAATGTACAAGTTTTTAAAATTTACTCTATGACTCAAAATTATGTTCACTAGTCTTACTTTTCGCTTATCACATGATTAGAATGCTTGTTTTTTAATCTTATTTAAATAATAAGTAACTCTTAGTATGTTATAATACTTATCGTGTCTAAATATTTTCAAATATATTCTTTGAAAGTTATTGGATTTAACATATAAAATGTTGTTTTAATTATCTATTAAACTTTGATAAATATTTTCATGTTAAAAGAATAGTCAAATATTTCTTTTTTAAGTTTCTAATTTTTTTAATGCATTTTCCTTTTTCTGCCTTTGAATGTGATACATACATGTCCCAACCTTTGTACTATTTGTGTGTTTTCAAACATGCTAGTTAGTTAGAGGCGTAGATGAGATTTTATGTGCTAAATGCTCGTCTTTTATGTTTTATTGTGATGCCTATTCTAATAGGAGCCCTTCAAAACTAGAAAAAAAAAGAGTTCAATGCCTCTTCGACCTTAGGTTGGGACGATAGGTACTTTAGGAAATGATTAAAAAATTTTATTTTTTTAGTGCGTCTTTAGGTTAATAATAAAATCAACTTAGGAGGGGTATGGGTAAATAGGACCCTCGGACATGATGTGATTTAACTCGAGCTTAATAGGACGAAACTTTGACTTTCTCCTTTGGCTTAAACAAGCCAAGTGAAGCTAAATGACAAAATCTAATTTTGTCGCTGAGTAACTGATCTGAGTGGTAAATGAATCGTATAGTCCTAATATTTTTCTCTTTTTTATTTTTAATTTTAATTGTTAGGGGTAGAATAGTTTTTTAATTGTTTAAATTATCTATGTAATTTATTATATTTCGTCACTTAGGCTTTTTTAGGATAGGTTTCTTAAAATTAGAGATCCTATTTATTAACCCTCCACATAAATGAGAGATATGGTGGGACCCACATTTGAGGACCTTGAAAAGTGTCTAACATCTTCCCTTTGAGATAATTTGAATTCTTATCTGATTTTTAGTTGTCTTAGACCCTTAGACTTAGTTTTAGGTTATAATAGTGTCCTAATGCACCATAAAATTATTAGGTGAGAACTCTTCTTTCAAAATCCCAAAAGAGTTATACCACAACGTTGTACAGATTCCTGTTTTTGTGAAGAAAATGGGACGTGACACACCGCACATTCTTTTTGTTGAATGAACAGAACCAACATAAAATCAATATACATATAGTTTTGATACCATTTTACATACACAACACACACACATTATATACCATTCTTATACCATCTTATATTGATATGGATAGAACAACATCAAAATAATTTACAAATATATATCCTTTATATACCATGAGTACAAACACAGTGAAATGACTCCAGAAGATATCTGAAAATCTGCCTCAGAAGTGCCCGAAATCATAATTTTCATATATCTTAAAATTCGAACGTGATATCAAAAAATTGACTTCGTATTCTTGATCACGGGGTCAAATTCAGTGAGAAATGGGTCTAACGTCGATTTAAGAGGAAACGATTAACAATTTTATTTTTCGTAATTTTCCTTATCAAGAATCGATCTGCAACAGTGCTCACATGGCCCATTCAACAGCACGTGGAGTAACAGTTCACCCATGTAGCTAAGTATGACCAGACGGACCGAGTAGCGGTCCATACAACGTGTCACGGACCGTTTATTGGCCTATTGCCTTGACGACAGGATTTTTCCTAATTTAATTTGGATTAGGTTTATAGTGTGTATATATAGCTATTTTATTTCGTTTTTAGAGTCTTGGATGGCTAGAGCTAGAAAACACTAAAAAATATTATTTCTTAGAAATTTCACAAGATTTTGGGATTTTGTTTATCGAATTCAAGATTGGAACTTGTGGATTCATCGATTCTTAAATAGTAAGTCATTTATTATGAATTCCTTGTATCATTGTGAGTTTTCTTCCTTGAATATGTTAGGCTAAACCCATAACTAGTGTTGTAGGAACCACGACAAATCAATAAGATAGGCGAATATGGGGTAAATCTCGGGATTGATTAGCGTATATATCATAATAATCTTCATTATAATTTCTTCCTTGATCAGTCGACGCATTAGGGTAAGCCTTTATTCTTTTCATGCCCGAAAGGGATGTTTTGATTAGGAATAGAGTTCTATGACAGAAATTTGGAGTTTTTAACCTAGTCTAAGTACTTGGGACCGAAAGATGAGAGTATTCCGCGATTGACGACAAGGGTTAGTATGTATATGTTTTGAGACGGAAAGATGACAAATGATATGCATCTAATAGGGACCGAGAGGTGAATTAGATGTTATATAACTTGTTAGATCTTATATACATAAGCATGAACGAGTTCAGCACTAGATTCGACTACGTATTAGATATCATAGGGAACACAATCCTAGCTTCGTGTAAATTATTTGAAATCCTGTAGTTCTTGCACTTATTTACTACCTAATTTTAGTGTTCGAAAACCAAAACCCCCCATTACTTTGTGCACTTTTGTTTCGGGAATAGATATTACATCTGAAAATGATGCTAATAGATATATTCTCATGCATTACCTGTGGCATCGACTCCAGCTCTGGTTGAGTTCTATATTTGATCAACGATCGCTATACTATTTTGTTTGGAGTGTAAATTTGGGCATATCAATTTTTGGTGTCATTGTAGGGGAATATGGAAAAGTAATAGTCCATTAGTTTCTATTTTCAGTTTGTAATACTAGTCCCTAATTTTACTTTTGTTCTTGGTAGGGATCATACGTTGCATGCCAAACACCCAAAGTAAAGGTGAAGCACTTGTTCCCTATGACCCTGAGCTTACTAAATCAATCCGCCGAATTCACCCTTGTTCTCTACAACCCCGAGCTAACTAAAACAATCAGCAGAATGAATGCCCAAGAACGCAAAGAAGCTAGACTGAGAGAGTTGGCTATGAACCCTGCAGGTGGGGGGAAATGAAGGTTTGGATGATGACGACAATGCTAGAAATGAGGTACCACCGGCAGCACCACTTAGACAGGTGTTGCTACCCGATGTTAGACCTCAAGTGCCTCGGCCACCCCAAGCAGTGAATGATGATGATGAGGGTGCTGGGACTACTGTGGCAATTGTACTTCCCCCACTGCCTGTAGGTGTTAAGTTCACTATCACTAGCACTATGCTGCAGATGCTATAGTTGAAAGGGTTTGTTCAACGGAGCAGTAACAGAGGATGTAAATCAGCATATCCTAAACTTTCTAGCGACATGCTAATTGTCTGAGATTTCTGGGGTCAGTCAACAGGAAATTAGGTTGTGGTTATTCTCATTGTCTCTTTCTGGTGCGTCAACTAAGTGTCTGAATGAGCTTCCACATGATTTTATCCGCACTTGGGGAGAGTTGATGGAGGCATTCTTGGAGAGGTTCTTCCCCGCATCAAGGTAGCTGGAAAACACAGACGATATCGGGTCTCACAAGCAACTGCTGAATGAAGACTTACATGAGACTTAGGAGAGATTCAGGCAGAAGCTTAAGCAGTGCCCCGATCATCTCTTCACATATGAGCATTTGAAGGAAGTCTTCTACAGGTCCTGCAACTTTGTGACAAAGCCAATTATCAATGCTGCTTGTGGGGGATCATATATGTCTAGGACTTTCCCAGACATAGAGGTGATCTTAGATCAAGTAGCCAAGAAAAATAGGGCATGGAACACTAGAGATGGAGATTGTTCGGGGCTCGTCTTTAAGATGACTGCAGAGTAGCGACGAAAGGAGGAGGAACGGGATCAATACATGGCATACCTGAAGACCCAACTGGACTTGCTGGAAAAGCAATTTCTAGATGGAGGTGTAGAAAAGGTAAAAGTTGTAGACATAATATCTAGGTGCGATGATCAAAAGTATAATTATGATGAGGAGGCAAACTTCTTAGGCAGCCAAGGGGGTTACCGACCATTCAACGCCGGTAACCAAGGTCAGAACTATGGTGATGATCAGAACTATCAAGGAAACTGGCAGAACAGAGATGGCTATAGGAATCGTGAGTGTCAGAATGATGGTGGTGGAACCTCAAAATTAGAAGAGATAACGGCAAAGGTGTTTGACAAAGTTGAGTTCGCTGAGGTAGAGATGCGAGATATAAAAGGGGAGATATCCAATATTTGACAGTTGGTCGACTTGCATTCCACCTCAATCAAGCAACTATAGCAGCAAATGGGACAATTGCCAGCAGCCATAAATCATATAAAATTGAGGTCACTACCGAGAAACACTATTCAGAATCCAAAAATTGATGGTCATTGCATGAGAGTAACCACGAGGAGCGGTAAAGTACTCTCTGACCCCATTGTACCTAGTAATACAGGTCGGATGAAACGCAAGATGCCCGACCCCATAGAGGTGCATGTCGATGAGTTGAATGAAGCAGCTGAGATAACGCCAATAGAGCCTGAGGTTGCTAAAAAGCCTGAGGTGACACCAGTTTTGACCCAACCTCTGCCAACCATTCCTAAGCTGCCACCACCATTCCCACAGAGGTTTCATAAGAAGGTTGAAGATGGCAAGTTTCAGAAGTTCTTGTCCATGCTAAAAGAGATTTCGGTGAACATCCCTCTAGTGGAGGCACTTGAGCAAATGCCAGGCTACGCTAAGTTTATGAAAGACTTTGTGACTAAGAAGAGGACAACCACGATTGAGCTGCGAAACAATCTCCACTACTGTAGTGTTATTATCACAAGATCTTTTGTAGAAAAGAAGGAAGATCCAAGAGCTTTCACTATCCCACGTACCATTGGAGCATTTGATTTCGCAAGAGCTCACTGTGACATGGGTGTCAGCATCAACTTGATGTCGTAGGCATTTTATAGGTAGTTGGGCTTAGGAGCCCCCACACCCACTGCAATGCAGCTACTCATGGCAGATAGATCGGTAAAGCAGCCCGTGGGGATTCTATGTGATATGTTGGTTCATGTGGGTCGGTTCATCTTTCCCGCGAACTTTGTTGTTCTGGATTAGGTGGATCTTGAGGTTCTATCATCCTTGGGAGACCATTTTTGGCTACTGGTAGGGCATTGGTAGACGTAGAGTGAGGGGAGCTGATGTTCAGACTTAACAGTACAGAGGTGAAGTTCAATGTATGTGCTGCAATGAAGAGACCTAAAGAGGTGGCAGTGATGTTGATCCTAGATGTTGAAGATGATTGCCTGTCTGAGATCCTACTAGAGGAAACAATAAGTGTGGACACGTTAGCAGCGGTGTTGATGAACTTCCCAGATGATGGTCTTAATGGGTGTGCAGCCACTGTGAATATGTTGCAAGGTAGGGAAACTAGGCCATTTGTCCTTAGAAAGTTGGACTCAGACCTGCAGAACAGGTCTACACTACCCGCTAAACCATCCATCGAGGAGTCTCTAGGTATGGAGCTCAAGGAGCTGCCCTAACACCTCAGGTATGTATTTTTGGGCACTAACAACACTCTTCCTGTGATTGTAGTTGTAGATCTTCGTGAAAACCAGGTGAAGGCATTGTTGGGGGTCCTCCAAAAGTTCAAGTGAGCTATTGGTTAGACCAATGCAAACATCATAGGGATTCCTCCAGGGATATGCATACACAAGATAAAATTGGAGGATAATTGTGTCCCAATATTGAGCATCAGCGCAGGCTAAACCCACCTATGCAGGAGGTGGTAAAAAAAGAGATCTTCAAGTGGTTGAGTGCTAGGTGATATACCCCATTTCTGATAGCAAGTGGGTCAGTACAGTGCGGTGTGTCCCTAAGAAAGGGGATATGACAGTGATAGCCAATGACAAAAATAAGTTGGTCCCTTTGAGACTAGTGATTGGATGGCGAATGTGCATGGACTACCAGAAGCTGAATAAGTTGACCTTCAAGGACCATTTCCCCATGCCCTTCATGGATCAGATGTTAGACAGGTTGGCAGGTAGAAGGGTGGTACTGCTTCTTGGACGGGTACTCGGGCTACAATCAGATATCCATAGCCCCAGAGGATCATGAGAAGACTATTTTCACCTGCTCGTATGGGACTTTTTCTTTCATAAGGATGCCCTTCGGGCTATGCAATACCCCAACCACCTTCCAGTGCTACATGATGTCGATCTTCTCCGACATGGTTGAAGACACCCTCGAGGTTTATGGATGACTTCTCTGTAATAGGTGACTCTTTCATTACATGTCTATTGAATCTTAGTAGGGCACTACAGCGTTGTGAGGTAACTTGGTGCTAAATCGGGTGAAATGCCACTTCATGGTCAAAGAGGGGATAGTTTTTAGCCATAAGATTTTTTAGAAGGACATAGAAGTGGATAAGGTGAAGATCGAGGTGATTGAGAAACTGCCACCTCCCTTATCTATGAAGGTGGTCCAGAGTTTCCTTGGTCATGCAAGTTTCTATTGCTGCTTCATCAAAGGCTTCTCCAAGATTGCACATCCTTTATGCAAGCTATTGGAGAAGGATAGCTTCAGATAAGCCTTTGAGACCCTAAAGCAAAACCTGATTTCTGCTCCTGTGGTGGTTGCACCTGACCAGACTACCCCATTTGAGGTGATGTGCGATGCAAGTGAAATTGTTGTGTGTGTCATGATTGGACAGAAGTGCAACAAGATCTTCCACCCCATCTACTACACCAGCAAAACTCTCAACGATGCCCAAAAGAATTATACAGTGACTAAGCGGGAATTGCTGGCCATGGTATATGCGTTTGACAAGTTCCAGGCATACGTACTGGGAACCAAATCAATATTGCACACCGACCATGCAGCCTTGAGGTATCTCCTAGCAAAGAAAGACGTTAAGCCAAGACTGGTCAAATGGGTTCTCCTGCTGCAGGAGTTTGATTTTGAGGTCCTAGACAGAAAAGGATATGAGAACCAAGTAGCAGATCACTTATCTAGATTGGAGGATGAGTCAAGACTGAAGGATTGGTTGACCATCGATCATTCCATTCCCGATAAGTAGGTATTGGCTGCTTCTATTCACCTCATTCCTTGGTTTGCTGATTTTGCTAATTTTTTGGTGAGCGATATTATGCCAAAGGGCCTTAACCCTCACCGGAGAAAAATGTTTCTTTTTGATATGTACAGGTACTTCTGGGATGACCCATACTTATTCAGAACATGTGCTAATGGGGTTACTAGGCGGTACATTCCAGAAGCGGAGATGTTGAGTATCATGGAGGCCTGTCACTTATCCGCAGTGGGGAGTCATTATGGTGGGGCCAGAATGATGAAGAAGATTCTCTAATGTGGGTACTACTGGACCACCATCTATCAAGTTGCCCATGAGTTAGTGCTTGGGTGTGACCAGTGACAGCAACAAGGCAACATCTTGAAGCACCAACAGCTACCAATGGCCTCGATTCTTGAGGTGGAAATTTTTTATGTCTGGGGCATTGACTTCATGGGCCAATTTGTGAGTTCATATAGAATGAAATACATCCTGATGGTAGTGGACTATATCTCCAAATGGGTGGAGGCGGTTGCATTACCAAACAATGAGAGCAAGAGTGTTCTCCAATTTCTGAGGCAGAACATCTTTTCCAGATTTGGGACACCTAGAACTATCGTCAGTGAGGGGAGTTCTCACTGCTACAATAAGATTTTCTGTGCGATGCTGGAAAAATATGGAGTATGACAACACAATATTGCCACACCCTATCACCCGTAGACTAGTGGCCAGGTTGAAGTGTCAAACAGAGAGATCAAGGAAATCCTGACCAAGTCTGTAAATGCTACTCGGACGGATTGGGCAAGGAAGCTAGATAATGCACTTTGGACCTACAAGACAGCTTACAAGACCCCTATTGATATGTCCCCATATCAGTTGGTGTTTGGTAAAGCCTATCATCTATCCGTGGAGTTTGAGCACAAGGCATTCTGGGCTTTGAAGAAGCACAATATGAATTGGGAGGAGGCTGCTAACTTGAGACTTGACCAGCTCAATGAGTTGGACAAGTTTCGCCTCCACGCATATGGGAGTGCAGCACTGTACAAACAGAGGATGAAGGTCCAGCATGATAGGCATATTGCCCAATGGAGCATTGGTATTGGTGACAAGCTCTTACTGTACAACTCTGTGTTGAGACTCTTCCCAGGTAAGCTCAAGTCAAGGTGGTCTGGCACATACACAATTAGCCAAGTGTTTCCCCATGGTGCAATTGAGTTAGAAGTAGAAAATGAGGATCGGTTCAAGGTAAATGGGAAGAGAGTGAAGCAATATGTGGGTGCAGCAGAAGAAGCCTCAATGATTGAGGTCTTGTTCCTTGACAAAGTCTGAGTAGTCAAGACAATGCGGCGACATTAAATCAAGCGCTCCATGGGAGACAAACCATGCATTGAAATTATTAAAAAAAAGCTTTAATTTATATGTCATGATTTGTGTGTTCAGGTGAGTATAGAGGCTATTTTGGAGTTTGTGAGTGCACAAATAGTGGAAGACATGTCTTGAGGCCGAAATGCCCCATTCGCGTCAAGCCAACAATTTGGCAAGTGTTGCCACACGACCCAAATACATGGGTTGTGTCACACATAACGGCTCATGTAGGGAGCCATTTGACAGTTGTGCAGATGTAACTGGCAAGCGCGCAAAATACCAAGTATAGTCTCACTGGGGGCTTACACAGCCCGTCAGCGATTACGGATTGTGACATAGTGCCGTTACGTGCATATGTGCCAGGTTAGATGAATCGCACCAAGTATGGGTAAATAGACCAACTAATGGTCCGTGCCAAGTGAGACGACCCGTTGGAGCGTCATCAATAGTAAAGTGCCAGGTAAGTACAAAGTGATTGAAGGTGGAATCGGCAGTCAAATTGGACTGTGACACATGTCATGGGCCGTGAGGCCACCCGTGTGGTAAGCTTTGACCGGTCAAACATGGTTGACCAAGGGTTTTTAAAACCCTTTCCTTTGTCCCACCTATTCACTCCCAAACTCCCCATTCTCTCTATATCTCACGTCTCCCACCCCTTTTCTCACACCTTTTCTCTTAAAATCCCAACAAATTACTATCTTATTTGTGATGATTCGTAGTTTAATCTAAGTGTGGCTCTCAAGATTTCAAAGCAAGTGTTTCTTCTTCTTTGCTATTTATCAAGTAAGAACTAAATTCTCTATTTTCTAATGTTGATTTTTGTGCTGGCATGTGTAGACCTTAGTCAAAGATTAGCTCTTTATTGATTTAAATCATCATAATTTCCATTGTTGATATTGGGTGTGTATGTGGTGTTGAAAACTACCATTGTTGAGTTCTCAAGGCATTAACTATGAAAGTGATGATTTTGGGTGCTATTTTGCATGATTTTTGGGGAAATTGACTTGTGTAAGCTATTGTGTTGATTGAATTAAGATTAAGTGGGGTAAAATTGCATTAACTTGTGTGTATGAGCATGAGAAGCCAAAGATTGGGCAAAGTGGTGTCGGACGGCCTTCTACACGGCCCGTGTCACGTTTAATGGACCATATAATGGCCCGTGATATGTCGTTGGCCAACTCTCACGACCAAGTCCCCTTTGATGAGGCCTTTCATGGATCGTGTCTCATTACACGAGTCGTGTGAGGTCCCGTTGACCCTATTCCACCTGCATTATTTTACATAGGTTGCTTTTAATATTTAAGTTGTATATATTTTTAAGTGCAATGGCCCTATGATAGACTTGGTGATGCTATTCTTAAGGGTTATTATCACCTTTATGACACAGGGGAAGTCTGAGTACCGGTTAGTGCGTCAACTTGCATGTGCAATAATTTCTAATGAAGTGTATTCATGTGTGGCACTTGCAGGTACTATGGGGCCACACTGCAACTTAGTCAGACGCAGTGATAGGGACGAGCCTGTGTCATGCCTCCATGACTCCCCAACTGTATCATCGAGTAATCAAGTTGGGAGTGACTCAGGTGATGACTCCTCCAGTGGGTCCGAAGTTCGCTATACAGGTAATGTCTCCCCCCACTCCCCTCGTACTACATGGGCTAGTGCATCAGGCTGTCGCAGAGCTCTCCAGTATGAAGAGGGGCTTCCTTCCATGAGAGTTGAGGAGGAGGTAGTTGCCCTGGAACAGATGAACACTTCGGACCAGGATAAGCAGGGGCAATCTCCAGAGGCTGAAGGTCACAATACTGAAGAGCAGGCGAATGAGATCGAACTCTGGGACAATGATGATGAGGCCATTCATTTTGCAGTCTCCCGAATGACAGACCCCGAAATTGTTAGGGCACTTATTATCTTTCTGAGGGGCCGGTGGACAGTCTCAGGTGCTAAGGATATCTATACTAACAGACATACAAAAGGTTCTGAGGGGTTCAAACAGCGACCGATCCTTTCAGAGGTTCATGTAATCATTGACCAACTTGACAGAGTTCCAAAAATTAGAGATACTTTTAACTCATATAAGTTTAGTTGGATGGCACAACCACCAGGGTACTATGGATCCGCCATTGTTGAAGAGTTCTACTCTAACTATGCCACTAGTCTACTGAACTTGGTGGAGGTTACCCAATTAAGAAAGGTGAAGAGACAGGTCACCCTTACTAGGTCCCCGTGGTCACATATAATGGTGCGTGGTACACGAGTGAATATATCAGAAACCACCATCAACCAATTTGTATTTGGGCCAAATTACCAAGATCCTCCAGATGCCCAGTTCATGCATAGACACATGCAGATTATGGATGCGGTGCGGATGTCTGATTCGTCATCTAGGGCTGCACTATTGAGATGGATCGCAGAGTGAATAGCCATTAAGGGGGCGAAGGCGCCTTGGGTTACAGACACCAAGTGTCCTATCACCAAAGCATTATTGAAATTTGCTGCAAAATTTTTGTGGTCGGTGGTACAGGCCAGGTTGCATCCCACAGGAAACAATAACCTACTCCAGCCTTCACATTTTTCTCTGATAGCATGCTTGATGTCCAGATACGGAGTAAATGTGGTTCGAATTATTTCTTTCAATATGCGGGATGAGCTTTATCTGAGAGAGCTGGCATGCCCTTCCCGTGCCTGGTTCGTGCCTTTTGCAAATAGGCTAGTGTTCCTACTACTCATTTTTTGGACAAGAAGACATCTCCCAAGGGCGTAGCCAACATTGCCCTGATTAAGGATGTCCAAAACCCTCACATGAGGAGTAGAACACATTCACTAGGGGGCCCGAGAAACTTCCCATCCGCACCTCCACAACAACCTTGTTATTTAAGGACTACACCACCACCCCACCATAAGGCGCGGTTTCTAAATGGCCCAAGGGTAGTGGTGCAGCTCCTCTAATTCAGCAAGGCTATGCATAAGTGCCCTATGAGTTTTTGGCCAAATTGGTGGTGGGCTAGTGGCAGACACGTGCTATTGTTGACCAAATTATTGAGAGGATTTCGCAGGTGGTCCAGTCTCATTCGCAGCGAGTGGTAAACCAATGTAACGATGCCCTTCTAAGCCAAATTGTCACTTTGTAGAATTAAGTCAGCACGTTGGAGAGATACTTCTATAGCATGTTTGAGAGTATGACTGGGGATGAAATGAAGGATCTGGTACAGATAGTAAATGGTATGAGGGCTCAGATTTTTAAGATGACTGTGCAGTACCAGGCCTCTGCACCGACCCCTCCTCCAGAGTCGTGGATGAACCTATTCAATGTCCTCGCGCCGCCTGTTCTAGATGAGATATGGGGTGTTCCACCTGCCCCATCTGAGGCACCCATGCCACCTATTGAGCAGCTCAAGAGGAAGGAGAAGGGGAAGCGACGTGGCCACCACAAGAGTCCTCCCCATGACCCACAGAAGGAAGAAGATCGACAGATATACAAGGTCGTCTAGGGCCAGTGCCAAGCAGCAGCTAAACGTGCAAAATTAGAGCAGCTGGCCACAGAGGCAGCACAAGTAGGAGCCTCCAGTAGCACCTTCGGACCAGGTGCTACATATGTTGATGAAGATACCCAGGAGGGTCTGGTCCCACTAACACTACTGACTCCTAGGGCATCTTAGGTATGTTCTATCCCTTGATTGTTCATTAACTTGTGTTAAAGCGTAGTGAGGGCATTACACTGTCTTTTTGGAAGGGGTGGGGCCTTGCCACTTGGGAATTTTTTTTGCCATGTTTCTTTTCTCTCAAGTGTATTATCTAGAAGAAATGGCATGTTTAGGTCGTAATATTTGTGTAAACATAAGTGTTCACAGAAGTTTAGGGTAGCCTTTGTGTTGATCTTTTTGAAGTTCTATGTTGACAATACTAAGTATATATGTGCTTGCATCTCATCCTGACTAACTTGCATGATTGCTGGTAAGTATTATGTGTGTATGGTTGGTATTCTAATGAATAAAGTAGGCCTATGTTATTTAGAACCAATTAGTGTAGAAGATGTGTCATGTGTGTGTGAGCTAATTGCATAATTCAGTCGATGTACTTGTGAGATAGAACTTGCCTGGTTAGTCCCATTGAAATACTTGAATGACTAGATTAGGATGAGATCTTAGGCAGTTGTTATTGAATAGTCACTTAGCCAAAAAAATTGACCAACCAAATGAAGTTCCCCCTTTGAACCAAAAGTGAGCCTAATTAGACCTGTTTCTTTGTAATCACCTAAATTCACCTCCCCAATCTATCTGTTGATCTCTGTTTTGGCCCTGGTCACTCTAAGGACATTGTTAACCTCCGCCTAGGGCAAAAGCCTCTGTTAATGGTGGATTATGTTGGCCCTGGTCCTTTAGAAAGATATTGTGAACCTTGACCTAAGCTAAAGGCTTAAATTGAGGGTGGCTAGTGCAGGGAGAACAGAAAAATGAGTGTGGAAAAGAATAAAGTGATAAAAGGAGAAAAAGAAATGGGTTGTGACCATAAGCAAATCAATGAGCGAAAAAGAAAAAGAATAAAAATGAGTGAATGAGCACAAAAATCACTTCCTGTTCTATAAAAAGTGGGAAAAATATGGGCAAGAAAAGTTGGTGACCAAAAAGCAAATGGCTGAGGCGAAGTAGTGTCTGGAGAGACCATTTAGTCACTTTAATGCTAAATATACCTCACCTGAGCCCGAGCCTATGCTACAAGCTGAAAAAGTCCTAATGTGATCCTAAAAAGGCCATTCAAGAGTTAAGGTGGTGAAAATAAGGGCAAGTTTATGATCGATATGGGTGTCTCCACTAAAAATCATTTCTGAGAGTGAGTGACTATATTCCAGTCTGTGTTTTATATGCTTACATTGAGTGTGAGACTTCTTTGCAGTGAGGGCATTATCTTTTGTTAATTAGTTGATAATTCAACTGGGGTATCTTTATTCCTGATCATATGTGGACGGATCATGCATGCATGATGTTTGCCTTAATCTTTGTGAGTCCATTTGGGGTGTGAGCACATTCTTAAACTTGTTAACGGGGCATATGTGTTGAAAAAAATTGTGAGGGCGATCCATATTCTGAGTAAGCACTTGTGAATATATGTTGTTTGGTTAAGTCATTATTGCTTGAGGACAAGCAATCATTCTAAGTTGAGGGTGTTGATGAGTCATAGAAATAGGACTCTTATAACGGTTGAAACAGAGGATTTTTATGAGTTCTCAAGCAAACTTGTTATTTTGATGTTTGTTTTGTGATTTTTCAGGAAAAAAATGAAGGCACGGAAAAATGGGCAAACTTATGGAAAAAGGATAAAAAGGAGCAAACACAAAATGGAATCAAGCGTGGGCACACGAAAGCCTACACGGCTCGTGTACTGTTACACAGACCGTGAGGCCAATTGTGGCCTAACACTTGAAGGCGTGGCAACACGAAATGGCTAAGGCAGGATTCATGGCTCGTTAAACGAGCTGTTTGGAGTGAAACAGGTCATGCAATCGACCATCAAAGTGACATGGAGGCGTCACCGTCGAAAGGCAAGCAAAATATGTTAAGGGAGGCTAGATGGAGCATTTCACGGACCGTGTAACCAACCATGGTCCGTGACATGGAGGCGTATTAAAAGACGAGCAAGAAAATGGTTTAAGATAAATGGTCCGTTGCACAGATCGTCGGAACTCACACGTCCTGTTCAATGGCATGTAGAGCAGCAGTTCACCCATGTAGCTAAGTATGACCAAACAGACCGTGTAACGGTCCGTCCAACGTGTCACAGACCATTTAGTGGCCCGTTGCCTTACCATCAGGATTTTTTCTAATGTAATTTATATTAGGTTTTTTGTGTATATATATAGTTATTTTATTTCATTTCTAGAGTCTTGGACAACTAGAGCTAGAAAACACTAAAAAATATTATTTTCTTAGAGATTTCACAAGATTTTGGGATCTTGCTTATCGAATTCAAGATTGTAACTTGTGGATTCATCGATTCTTCAATAGTAAGTCATATTATGAATTCCTTGTATCATTGCGATTTTTTTCCTTGAATATGTTTGGTTAAACCTACAACTAAGATTATAGGAACCATGAAAAATCAATAAGATAGGTGAATATGGGGTAAATCTCGGGATTGATTAGCGTATATATCATAGTAATTTTCATTATAAATTCTTCCTTGATAAGTTGACGCATTAGGGTAAGCCTTTATTCTTTTCATGCCCGAAAGGAATGTTTTGATTAGGAAAAGAGTTCTACGACGAAAATTCAGGGTTTTTAACCTAGTCTAAGTACTTGAGACCGAAAGGTAAGAGTATTTTGGAATTGACAACAAGGGTTAGTACGTATACATTCTGAGACCAAAAGGTGACGAATGATATGCATCTAAGAGGACCGAGAGGTGAATTAGATGTTACATAACTTGTTAGATCTTATATACGTAAGCATGAATGCGTTTACCACTAGATTTGGCTATTTCATTAGATGTCATAGAGAACACAATCCTAACTTTGCATAAATTGTTTGAAATCTAGTCGTTCTTGCACTCATTTACTGCTTAATTTTACTAATTTAGTTCAAAAAACCAAAAACCCCATTTACTTTTTATTTCAGGAATAGATATTATATCTGAAAATGGTGCTAATAGATATAACTCTGGTTGAGTTCTATATTTGATCAACGACTGCTTTACTATTCCGTTTGGAGTGTCAATATAGGCGTATCACATTCATACTAAAGGATTACCCATTTTGTCACTTTGTCTTGCCTGACCTAGATTAATTTAAAAATGATATGTAACCGCATATCCATTTTTTTCCATGTCTATTATGTATTGTATGCACCTTTATTGTTTGAATATTTTTTTATGTGTCTTTAAATATTATAATGTACTATCTCCGAGAAAAAGTCTAATACTCTTCAAACACAAACTCATCATACACAACAACGGATTGGTTTTTCACCCCATGGATTATTAATGTTGAGAAACATTGAAAAGATTCAAATTACGGTATAAGATCCATATCTCCAAACCATATGTTTGGTCAATGCATTAGGGGGTACAACCTTCTTGCTAACATTGCATGGACAAAGTTGATAATGTCATTATTCCTGTCAACATTAGCGATTCATTTCACTAGATTTTGATTGTATTTCGTATCAAGCACAAATGCTTATACGTATACGCATCACTTTTGGGAGGAGATTTGCACACCAGGACAATCAATAATGTTGTCTCAAAGTTTGCAGCGATGATTTCAGTGTTCCTAGTATCCACAATTTTGTTAACATCTTTAATATGTTCCTTTTTAATAACAAACGCTTTGTAAATTTATGACAATGACTGCAGCTTCTACACATGTGTTGTTGCAGAGTTTATTACCAATGGTGTTTAAAATTTTGGTTGAAAACTTTAATGCAAACTATCATAGTCAAAGGTTTGGAACACTTCTATGGCAATATGGAAAACATATGCACAAAGATGGTGTGATTAGTGAGAGTGAGGTGACTGGTAGTGTTACTAGCAAACTTGGTTGATCGTGCAGATTAAGAGAACCTGCACCAAACACTTCTAAATATGTTGCTTCAAGGCCAATCATGAAATAGTTGCAAGATTAAATGAAGACATTTCATTTGGATTTTTTTTGGTGGATATATATGGACACAGTGAACCAATCTATTGTCATAGATCTTTTTTTTTTGTTTTATTCTTCTTTGCTAAGTTCGCCGGACAATAAGCAGTATAGGAAATTACTAGTATGTTTGGATAATTTTGGTCACACAAGTCCAATCTTTCTGAATTACAACTTTTTAATATCTATAATTTTAATATTTGTCAATTTAAATTATATCATTCTATACCATATGCATACCAAAACTGTAGAGCAACTTCATACCAATTGCATATGTATAACATACATTATAATTATATATTGCATGTATATTGTAGGTCACTAAAAATTTAATAATAAAATTATACATCGTATATATATATCATTTGCATATAAATCACAAAATAAACGAAAAGATACCATGTCCTAAAACAATGACATGTGGATATAAAATGGAGTCCCAATCTATATTATTTTCATACCAAAGTCACACTAATTTACATAACCATTTGTATATCAATTACATACAATCTAGTTATCCTACAATACATGCATCACATATACTACAAGTCCTTATAAACTTGATGACACGTATGTTGGAAGTAGTTGCTTTAATTTAGGACTGTTGGAATAAATACCTATTTTATTGGCTTGTTAGAGTAGTTTGCTATTTTTAAATATGTGAACTATTTTTGTTATTGTTGAATTCTTTTTCTCATTATCGTTAGATGTACGGCTTTATAAAGCCAAGAGTTATTTTTCAAAAATTATAAACATCATAGTGAAACCAATTGTTTTGTGTTCTTGATCCTTTAATACTTTACAATTGGCATTAGAGCCTCCACTGGGCTTGTAGAAGTTGGAATCTTCGAGTGGTTAAATACTGTGAGAATAAGTGAAGACAAGACTTTAACCAAGATTCCTCACTTTGATAGTTATTACGATCATTAGAGTGAACTGATGGAAAATTTACTTACGGCAAAAGGTCTTTAGAGCTTGGTGGAAATAGATTTTGAAGAATCAAGAGTAGAGATGAATTTGAATGAGGTGCAATAGTCACAGCTTAATGGCGCTAGAATCAAAGATCACAAGTCAAGCATTATTTGTTCTATGCAACTGATCCAACTGTCTTTGAACAAATCTTGGATAAGCACACATCCAAGATTATTTGGGATTCAATGAAGCGGAAGTTTGGAAGAAACATAAAGGTGAGGAAATCTCTTCTTAACTCATTAAAGAGAGAGTATAAAATTCTAAAAATGAAGAAAGATGAAACAAACATAGAGTACTTTGCAAGAGTGATGACAGTCTCTAATAAGATGCAAAGCAATAAAGAAAATCTGCCTGACTCAAAGATTATTGAAACGATCCAGCGAAACCAAACTGAGAAGTTCACATATGTTGTCATGTCTATTGAAGAGTCAAAGGATACTGATAGCATGTCTATCGATGAACTGCAGAATTTGTTGGTGGTGCATGAACAACAATTTCGAAGGGTAAGAAATGAGGATGAGGATCAAGTTCTGAAGTTAGAGGACCGGACTAGACCAAACAATAGAGGAAGAACATTTTTTAGAGGAAGGGGACGAGGAAGAGGGTGAGAAAATTTCAACAAAGCCACTGTTGAATGTTATAAACGTCACAACTTAGGACATTTTGAATACGAATGTCCAAAGTGGAATAAGGAGGCAAATCATACAGAGAAGGAAGATGAGTTGTTGTTAATGGCATATGTAGAATTATGTGGAGCAAAGAGAGGTGATGTGTGGTTTATAGAATCTGGATGATCAAACCATATATGTGGAATCAAGAAATGTTTACAAGCTTGGATACAACTTTTCGCGCACTATCAAGCTTGGAAATGATACTAGAATGAAGGTTATTGGAAAGGGGATCGTCAAATTATTTCTAAAAAGAACTAGTTGCATCATTGGTGATGTGTATTATGTACCAGAACTTAAGAATAACCTGTAGAGTGTGGGGCAACTTCAAGAAAAAGGATTATCAGTTTTGTTTAAGGATGGAGTGTGCAGTGTTTATCATCCACTGAGAAAAAATGGCAGAGTCTGTTATGGGTACTAACAGAATATTCCTTTTGCTAACTGAACCACCTATTGTAACAGAAGAAGAAAGGTGTCTCCCATTTAGCAATACAGACTAGACATTTGACTAGTCAAAGCTTTGATATTATTGTTATGGCCATCTCAGCTATAAAGTTCTGCATACCTTGCAATCCAATAATATGATCGTTGGACTGCCACAAATTACTGGCTGAGTGACACCTGCGAGGCATGTATGAAGGGAAAGAAACATTGAACTCCAATTCCAAAAAGAGTCAATGGAGAGCAACTAATGGATTGCAACTAGTTTGGCAGATCTTTGTGGTCCTATTACACCAGCTTCAAACAGCCAAAAGAGGTACTTATTGTGTTTCATAGATCATTTTTCTAAAAAAGCATAGATTTATTTTCTATTAGAAAAGTCAGAAACATTCTATCACTTCAAGTGTTTCAAGATACTTGTGGAAAAAGAAATTGAAATGCTTATTAAATGCTTGAGAATAGATAGAGGAGGAGAATTTACATCTGCAGAGTTCAATGATTTCTGTATACAACATGGGGTAAAGAGATAATTGACCGTAACATACACCCCACAACAAAATGGAGTGAAAAAAATGTAGGAATCGTGCTGTGATGAATCTGATAAGAGCTATATTGTCAGAGAAAAAAGTACCTAAGGTTTTTTGGACAGAGGCATCTCTGTCACGCCCAAGTTCAATTAGGACGGACTGGCACCCATTGTCGATAAGGCCTGGGAGAACCAACCTATATCTATGCGCTTTCTATAGATATTATAAGGGATTCCTATGTTCAACATGTCATTAAGAAAGTAAACAGTGATAAAAAAAGCCAAAAGGAGATGCATAAGGCTAGGTCGTTGGGACCACGGTGTTTAAAGTACGAGACATGGCCACACTTTTATTTACATAGTCTACAAAGCCTCTAGATAAGAAAAAGTATCTGATAAGAGTTGGGACAGGCTCCGCCTCGACTAACTGTACAATACAAAAATGTAAGCTCTAGACACACACAAAGCTCCAAAGTAACCTGGAGCTTGGTAATAGTAGCTGGATATCCTATACTCCTACTGGGCAGATCTACTAGCACCTGTACCTTCAGCATGAAATGTAGGTCCTCCGTAAGGGATGTCAGTACGAGATAATATACTGAATATGTAAGGCAGAAAATACTGTATATGAAGCAACAACTCAAATGAAACTATACACTGGTGTAGGAAAGAAGACCACCCTTAGTTGTACTGTAGGATCATATATTGTATGTTCTTTTTATTACTTTACCTTTACTATATAATCTGTGCACAACATGTAATACAAATGACCAGCTGATCAGTGGTAAATCTATATCAGGATTAGCCCTGGCTAGGCTTTTTCTTTACCCCTTGGGCTAAGCCCCGTGATAGGATCATCCCTGGCTAGGTGATTCATCCACCCCTTGGGCTACCACCCATTAATAAGCAATATACTTTACATTATCTTTCAATTACCTTTGAGATGATTCTTTTGGTAGTCGTAATATTACAGCTGTAGGACTGTATATACAACATATGGCATGTAAATAATCACAAAAGACAATACCACAATGAAAGGAGTAAGTTACATAAATAATGAAATGCATAGGAGGTAGAACAACACATGAACTTTATGTAGTAGAACTAACTCGTGTATCTTGGTATCCAAGTATGTATGTAGGTTTGCAAGTGACTATATATGGGAGCATATAAATATGTGAAAGAGTGGAGACGTGGTTGTTTGTTATGTCGAAGTAGATAAGAGTCTATGTACCAAGGAAGAACCTAGATTTCATGCCAAGTAATACAAAATTGAGTAGCCTTACATACCTCGTTGTATGACCTCGTTACTATCTTGGTGTGACTGATTTTTCCCTCAAATATTTATCAATAATATATTAGGCAATAAGACTAGTATTAGTAGCAAAGAAACACTTCTTGACAGCCCAATATCATAAAAACTAACACTCGGGTAGCAAGCTTTTAATTAGCGATGCAAGGGTATTTCTTCAAACTTTTCACTTATAATCGTATCTTCTAACAACCGTTCTTATGTACATTTCATATACATCTTGTTTTAGGACCTAAACAGTCTTACAACAACCCACAATGCAGAACACATAACAATTCTATGCAACATACAAATAGGCGGCATAACATTACATCCCTTCGTCATATTTCAACGTCAACAATCTCGAACCTGTTTCAAATTTTCCCAAACTGTATCCAATATTTTTTTACACATAAAACCAGTCTCGCAATAGTCCAAAAATAGTTCTAAATCAGGTGAAGGTCGTGGAACAATAAATTACAATTATCAGCTCCTAAATTTCTTGAAAGAGTACAATTCCGACATCCTAAAATAACTCATCTTTGCGGATTGTAAAAGTGGTGCAGCAACTTAGTTACATCACTAACAAACTATACCTTGTTAAAAATATAAATCTTACTTCATAATTCAGCCAACAAAGAAGAGGAAATTCTCTTAAATAACAAGAAAAGTTCACAACATTCCTTAGGACACATGCTGTCCAAATTTCCAGCACAAACAAACTAGCTAATACTTCTTGTATTCCATGGGATAATTATAACAAATACATGGATATTTCCACTTACCTTAGCCTTAAAGATTTAGGTCTCCTTCAAGAACCTAGAGGATTGTGTAGGCTGACTTGTGAAGTGAAATAAAGAGAGAAAAGGAGGCTTTAGGAAAGCTGAAAATTGGTCCAAAGTAAAATGATTTAAGGTGCTACTTTTGAGCCCTTATAAAGGCTCTCTTTAGCCAACTTTCTTTATAACTTTTGATCACATATTAATACTTATTAATAACCTTGTGATGTAGCAGCTTGGCCCTTCCACTTGGGCCTAAATGGGTCTCAAAGTTGATGGGCCTTGGTTGCCCATTTTCCAAATTCCTCTTAATTTTGAACCCAAATAGTCAATTGGGTTGTGATGTACTTGGTCCCTTTATACATTATTATTGGACCGAAAATAAGGTCCATTTATGATGCTACAACATGGACTAAAGTTACACCCTTAACATGAACTTTATTGATAATTGTACTTAGACAAACTCGATGTCAGGCCTCGTCTCCGTTTAGCTAGCAAATTTAAGCTAAGCAAGTAGATGACTCACCTGCTAGCTTCTTAAGTCCTACAAGCACCTCAATTCTCTCACTTGTTTAGGGCTATGATTTCCTCAAATTCGACTTAAAACTTATTTACACTCGATCCTCTTCAGTGTTAGACATACATATCGCCCTTTAATTGGAGATTCAAGCACTTTTAAAACTTGGAGGTAATTTGAAAAGCGATATCATGTTTCATTTGCATAATACTAGTATTGTAAGATGTGGGGTGTTACATCCTCCCCCTTTAGGAATATTCGTCCTAAAATGTTAGCATAATTGGATAGCTTAACCAAGTTTAAATCTTTAGTTACACAAACTTTTGACAACACACTAAGTATTCAATCACACGTGCCTATTAGTGTCCCAATTCTGCATGTTGGACTTCCTCTTTTGCTTCAAATAATTAAGGGCACTTTTCCTTCATCGCGTCCTCGGCCTCCCATGTTATTTCTTCAGCTTGCTGGTTCTCCAAAGTACTTTTACTGAAGCTATTTCTTTATTCTTTAGCTTCTTAACTTGACGATCTAGAATAGTAATAGGGACCTCTTCATATGTGAGATCTCTTGTAACTTGCACGTCTTCAATAGGAGTGATATGAAATGGGTCACCTATGAATTTTTGAAGCATTTAGATATGAAAAACTAGATGAAACATTGAAAGCTCTTGGGGTAGCTTTAATTCATATACAACCTGCCCGAACCTCTTGATAATCTGATATGGCTCTATATAATGTGGGCTCAGTTTTCCTTTTTTACCAAATCTCATAACCCCTTTCATTGGAGACACATTTAAAAATACCCAATCCCCTACTGAGAATTCCAGTCCTCTCCTCCTAGCATCTGCATATGATTTGTGATGACTCTGGCTTATTTCTAGGCACTTCTGTATTACCTTAACTTTTTCCATGGCTTGTTGTACTAGATTTGGCCCAAGCAAGGTGGTTTCACCTACTTCAAACTAGCCAATTGGTGATCTACATTTCCTCCCATACAAAGCTTCATAAGGTGCCATCTTGATACTTGAGTGGTAGCTATTATTATAGGCAAATTCAATAAGTCAAAAATGTTCCACCCAACTAGCTTTAAAGTCCAATGCACAAGCTCGCAACAAATCTTCAAGTGTTTGAATGGTGCATTTTGTTTGACCGTCTGTCTAAGGGTGGAAAGCTTTACTTAAATTAACTTGTGTCCCTAAACTCCTTTGGAAGGACTTCTAAAACTTTGCAGTGAATTGAGCTCCTCGGTCAGATATAATGGAGATTGGGACTCCATGTAGCCTGACTATCTATTTTAAGTATAGCTTGGCATACTCTTCGGCTGTATGATCACTTCTGACTGGCAAGAAGTGTGTTGAATTTGTAAGTCTGTCAACTATTACCCATATGGAGTCACACTTCTAAAATGAGCAAGGAAAACCGGTAACAAAATCCATATTGATCATATCCCACTTCCATGTTGGAAGCTCTACACACTGCATATAACCTCTGGTTTTGGTGTTCTACTTTCACTTGTTGGCAAGTTGGGCATTAAGCCACAAATTCTGCAAGGTCCTTTTTCATACCTTTCCCACCAAAATATTCCTTTCAGGTCATGGTATATCTTAGTTGATCCTGGATGGATGGAATATCGAGAATGATAGGCTTCCTCCATTATCCTCTTTCTTAATCCATTAATATCAAGCACACATAATCTATTTTGGTAGTAAAGTACTCTATTCTGTGTAAGCCTAAAGCCATTTATCGTGCCCTGACTCACCTTTTCCTTAACCTGTCTTAGAATAGGATCCTCGAATTATTTTTCTTTCACCTCCATCACCAATGAAGACTCCGCAGCATTATGCACAATAACCCCTTCCTTTGGAGTTTCACGAAGGCATATTCCCAAACTAGCTAGCTAACGTAGATCCTTAGCAACTCCTTGACTTAGCACAGCTTGATCACTAGTATTCATGATTGCCTTATGACTTAGAGCATCGACTACCACATTTGCCTTCCCTGGATGGTATAGTATATAAATGTCATAATCCTTTATTAGCTCTAGCCATCTCCGTTGTCTTAAGTTTAGGTCTTTCTGATTAAAGATGTATTGTAAACTCTTATGGTCAGCATATATGTCAACATGAACTCCATATAAATAGTGGCGCCATATTTTCAGAGCAAACATAACCGCTGCTAGCTCAAGATCATGTGTTGGATAGTTTTTCTCATGTGGTCATAGTTGCCTAGATGCATAAGCAATTACCCTACCATGTTGTGTCAGCACACAACCTAAGCCAACTCCTGAAGCATCACAATATACTGCATACCCCTCGGTGCCTTCCGGAAGTACTAGTACAGGTGCAGAAGTTAGCTTATTTTTCAGTTCCTGAAAGCTTCTTTCACATGCATCATTCCATTGGAACTTGGTTTCCTTATGTGTCAACTTTGTTAGAGGTACAGAAATAGAAGAAAAACCCTCAACAAACCTCCTGTAATGACCTGTCAAACCTAGGAAGCTCCGAAATTCTATGGGTGTCGTTGGTCTTGGCCAATCCTTCACAGCCTCTATATTTTGTGAATCAACCCTTATGCCCTCATCAGACACAATATGACCCAAGAATGCCACTGATGTAAGCCAAAATCCACATTTAGAAAATTTGGCATACAACTATCGATCACGAAGAACCTGTAACACTTGTCGTAAGTGATTTGTGTGGTCC
>JAOTQR010108283.1:0-67483 GCA_025774065.1 Solanum ossicruentum | reverse complement strand
TATTTTAAAGTAGTACTTCTTTTTTGACACAAATATAATCATTGAAAAATATTACAACAATTATTAAATTTTATTTGTCCAGTTTAAAAAGAAAACTTAATTTATGATTTTGTATTTGTTTTATCCTAATTCTAGTTTTTACATAACATAAAATAATTGATTAGGTCGATTTAGTAAAAGCACAGTTGAAATAGTAAAAAAAATATTTTATTAGGAGTAATATTATAAATTCATAATTGAAACAATTAGAGAAATATAATAAGAAAGCTTAAACAGCCACGTCAATAAATAACCGCCTTTAAAATATTAAATTATGAGGATCACAAAAAAATGAAAAATAAAATAAAAGAAATAGCTCAAACTTGCACATTGATGGAGAGTGCTTTCAACTTTCTTATATATAAAATATATAAAAATATTAAAAGAAAATTCAAAAATGAATCGTTTATTCATATAGCAGATCAAAATTTGACATAATTAAAAAATAAGATATAGATTAGTGCTTCTCAGTTGGAAGTAAAAGCCACAATAAGATCAATATATACACAATTTGATGTGTCCCAAGATCAAATTATTATATCAAGAAAGATCCTTTACTTGAAAATGGACAGTCAAAACCTATTTTCCTTTTTATGAACGTTTGAAAAGAAAAACTGAGTTCTTAGGAGTTGTAAACCATGGAAAATTGTGATTAGTACATAATTTTAAATAAATATGTGTTTTGAGATAATAGATAATAGACTGGTACTATTATTTATATTAGTATATGTGCCCGCGCATTGCGCGAATATTTAAAAATGTAATAATTATTTTATTTAAAAATAATTGATATGAATTATTATTGAGTAACAAAACTGCATGCACAATTACACATAATGTTTTGATTTTATATAAGCATTTGATGCTAAAAAGATTTCACCCTAATATATGTGCAGTGAGAATTGTTTTAGGCTATTTCAAAAGTATTTCTTTTTCTAAAACATCATGAAAGTTTAACAATGCTACATATGAAACGGAGGAAGTAATATATAAACAATTCATAAAAGAATATGTAATATATAGAGACAAAATATCACCTAATACATTTGTACACAACTACAAATCCCTAGACGTCATCTCAATAATGATTCTCATTATATTAGTCTTAGTTTCAATAATCTCAGTTATTACGACTTTTGAATTTGCATCAAATGTCTTAACCTTTTAGTGACTTTCTCCACTAAATATCTGCAGATTGAACTGCATCATCTCCATTGCCACAAATGATAAACCATGAATGTTTTAATCTGTTAAACATCATTAGCAATATAGTTAGTACGTTAGCACTAACAATCTTTTAGTTCTGGAAGTAAAACAAAGACAACCCTTTTGTTAACAATTAGCAATAACTTTAATAAGTTTAGTATTAAGAGCATTATGTACATAAACATTGGACTACCACAATATAATTAGTCATTTTAACATGTTTAAAATATAGAGGGTACTTATTCAAAAATTATTTTTTTAAAAAAAAATTAATTATTTTTTTGGTGGGAATAAAGGGAATTAAAAGGAATGTACGTATGCATCACAATATAAAGAAGAAGAAGAAGAAGAAAAAGTAGGTGCAGCATTGTTCAATTTCAAATACATTCTTTAGACCTTCACCCTCCAAATTCATTGATATCATTAAATATATTCTTCATATTTTCACCCTTTAGATTTATTGATATCATTAGATTTTTTCATTTCCTTTGAAGGTCATGATCTTTGTCAAAGTATAGCAGACATAAAATATGTCACGGTCCGGCAGGGTACCTTAGACGTGGTCAGAACTCAGAGACTATTGCTAGTCCCCAAGCGAATCACTTGGCCTCGTCATATTCATTCAACAACATTTATAATATCAACGGAAGACTAAATATGAATAAAGACAATAATAACAAACCAATAGGACTAGTATGAAAGAAACTAGTTAGACAATATCCAAATCGTCAATCCCAAATCTAGTCTATGAAGCCTCTAACTAACCTATCTAGATGGTACCATGACAAGCCATGACTACCCAAATCAAAGGAAATATAGTACTAACTAAAGATAGATGAAATCTAAATGAGCATCCTCCGAAAGTAGGGGAGGACCACTAATCAATTGAGATGTGAGTAGATCCTCAACGATGTGCCTGCTGATAATCTCTAACACCTGTCTCTGCATCATGAAAGGATGCAGGCCCAAATGAACGTCATTATATGGAATATACTGGTATATACAATAACTGAGTGAAATAGATAAAGGTAGAATAACAAAACTTAAATATGCTCGATTAAAATATCAAATGTCTATCTAAAGCAAGAATAGAGAATAGACAATGACCTATCAATACCAATCCAAATCAATTTGATCTAATCCAGTCAGAGTACTATCAGTTTAGGACCTATCTGGAAGTTTCTCTTATCCGAAAACAATCACTTATGAGCCAGTGATTGTACAATAATCTCGGGGATATTGCCATAGCCGTTCAGTATTTGCTGGGTAAAGAATGAATCAAATCCATAATGGATCCAGTCAATCAAGTCTGCCATTCTTTCAAGGACTTCCAATCAAGAGGGAACATCTGATGAAATGCTTCAATCCTTACCTACTCTTGGCAACGTAGTTAATGAGTTTGAATTGGGCTTACTCTTACTAATTTCGATGCTCGATACTTCTCCCAAGATTCAATGCTCATAAAACAATCATTCCCAATCAACTAGTCGCATCTGGACGTTTAATAAACCAAATCACCACACCAACTATCAACTCTTTGGTTACATTCGGTTAAGGTCCAACTCTTGGCTCATGGAGACTCTATCATGCATCATTCTAATGCATAACATTCAGGAAACAAAACTATAGTTAAAGCATTAAGTGACTTCAATGGCTTTCTAGGCTCAATTCATACTCATGTATGCTCAATTAAAGAGAGTTTGTGAAAATAGTAAGAATTCATGCTAGGGTTCATGTAGTATAGCAAAACTACCTATTTCACATAGTTAATTCAGAAAAATAGTAATTCATGCAAGATTATGTAGAAGTGCATTGGAATTTAAGAAAAAAACCTTGAAAAGAATATGTATTAGAGACTCAATTCACTCATAAATCCGTTAATTCAAGGTATGGGGCACATGGAAGAATAAAATCCATGTTTTGGTTAGCCTTATATACCTGGTAATAGAAGGAACAATCAAACATCAGTCAATCCTCGGGCTTGAATATGCAATTGGTGATGTTCATGCTCCAATAAGAAAGCGATCTCTCTCAGCAATTAACCTAACCGAAGGTTAGGCTCGAATCCACAGGGAATACGGGGCTTGACTACAAGACTTCAGTACTAATCATTTCAAGAATAAATAACTAAAATCTCTAAATGGGGGTTTTATTGTGATTCAAAAACAAAAGGAAAATTAATACTATACTACGATGAGGGAAAACACTCAATTTTAGGGCAACTTGGGAATTGTGTTTCCCATGGTTCGTTAACTCGATTACCCTAGATAACATAACTACATTGGAGATTCGCATGCAGGATGGTAACTTTGGTTCTGTCAGCCCTCTTGTGAAGGTGAAGGTCGAATTTTACCACGGCGCTTGGCTGGCTACCATGGCGTGCCAACTAACCATTACCTATTGTCCCAGCCAACCTCCCTTTGGTAAGGTTTGGTTGATTAGACGAGAACACATCAATCGAATCCTGCCATCTATTTCCCTTTTCCTATTTGTCATTACCTTGGTCAGGATCGTAATAGTAGGCGGAGCTTGGTGTTGGCCACAACCAAACAATAATCAATATGAAGAGAAATAGATAATACATGCAAAACCCCAATCATAGAAATGCAATAAACCTAGGTTATCTCAAGTTAAATACCCCTACAGTTCCCACAACCCTAAGTTGTGGGTGCTTAGCTACTCATGGCTAAGGTAAAACAAGGAAAATACAAATAAATGACATGATTGAGAATTTGACCCAAGGCACTGAAGAATGAAGACACCACAAGTTGCAAACACAAAAGCTTGATAGATTGATGATGAGCACAATGCAAGGTTTACAATCCCCAAAATTGGGTTTTCCAAGAGAAAAAAATAATCTAAGCTAAAAACCTAATAGTTTCCTTAAGAGAATATTCAAAGATGATGAAAACTTCTCTGGTTCGAATGTCCTCTTATAAAATCCTAACTTAAACTATATCTTGTGTTTGAAAAATAACCCTAGAAATTAAACAAAAAGATAGTTGGCAGCTAGTACGTCTCGCAGTTACGACTTGTAGGATGACCTACGAGTCATAATCGGGATCTCGTATCAGGTTCTTGGAGTCTTGGACTCATCTGGTATGACCCACTGGTATGATTCGTAACTTGGGCTACGACTCGCATGCTCCTCTCATAGTCTAGGCCTTCAGCTTTAGGTCCAATATTTTGGCTCTTTGATTCTTGCTACGAGTCCAGCCATATGAGTCATAGAGAGACTTACGACTCATTGGATGGCCTCGTAGGGGTGACCTCCACTTAGCAGATTTCTGATTTTTTTATCTTTGTTTCTTTCTACGACACACCCTATGACTCGTAGCTTGGGCTATGACTCGTAGGTGAGCTTATATGTCCTATGAATTAGGAAAATCTACAACTTTTCTTCAAAATCATACCAATCGAACTTTTCTACAAGAACAACACAAAAACAAATAAAAACCAAAAAAAGTCACATTAAGAACTCACAAAATCCCTTGTTTTAGGCATCAAATGTGCTGTATTTTGACAGTAAATCAACACCCTCAACTTAGAATTATTGCTTGTCCTCAAGTGACGACTCAATCTATGTAGACAAAGAGAAATACATAACAACTATGCTAATGGCATATACATCAACTCCTCTGATTTAGGTACCCGCTTATCATTTTCAAATCCAGATTGCAAAGTTACTAAGCATAACAAAACATGATGATGGATCTAGAAACCCAATTATGATATGTTAAGGAGCATCAACCATCTACAATCACTAGTGCAACCATATGACAATCAAGTAGTGCAAATGCCCTCATAGAAAATAAGGCCCGTTTACTCACTCTAGAAGTATTTATATTTCAGGGACTAAGGAAGCATTCTCACTCTCACAATTAAATTCACGCATATGAACTAACACCATAGGCTTGCCTTTATACTCATCTTCTGGCTTGGTGATGAAGAGGATTTGGATCACTTTAGGACTTATGGCTTGTAACATAAGTTCAGGAGGCTTGGGTATGGTATTTTAGGCAAGCAGTGACCAAAAGCTATCCTTGAACCATGTTTACCAACACTTTTTGCTTTCATAACTCAACTCTTTTCATTAAATCCACTCTTATCCTCTTGTGTCAAACTTTTGTCGAGTTCTTTCTTTCTATTTCTGGTTGTGCCTCATTTCTTGCTACTTTTATCAATTCAAGGTACTTTTTTTTCTTTTCCTTCACTCGACTCATGATTTCATTTCTTTCTTTATTTCCTAACTAACCACCTCATTATTATTACTTTATGACAATAAGGGCCACCCTCAAGTTAGGCTTTCAGCCTGAGGTGAAGTACACAATATCCATTCCCCAAACTAGGGCCACAATTTGTAGCCACCCTCAACTTAGACTTTTACCCTCAATTATGGTTCACATGTTCAAGGATAGACCAGGGCCAATATCAAGGTATTTCATCAAACAAGGTTAAGCTAGTAAGATGTCAAGTAAGAATGAGTACATGAGAAGCTCAAAAATTTTGAACAAGGGATTCACTCACTCATTAGGTGGGTCACTTAGGCTAAAAGTGGGTTCACTCAAAGAACAAAGGCCTAAGATCTTTTCCATATCAAACACATCACCAAACCAATCTTAGAATACTAAGGCAAGTTCTGAGTCCGTACAAGATGCGTGAATGTAGCAAAATAAGCTCACAACACACATGGCATTGCACTCGCAATCAAGTATAGACTCATAGGTCATGCTTCAAACCTCAGCTTACCTTCACATTATCAGAACAAACATTGCCAGATACTCAAAATGCATGAATGCATCGATAATCACAATCTCAAAAATTTTGAGGGTACCTAATTTTTCATCAAAACTTAAAAAAGCATCTAAATACTATGCATATGCCAACAGGTAATGCTACTACGAATTTACATATTATCTACACTACCTAAACATGCCGATTCAATAGAAAATTAAAAATTCACAAGGAAAAAGAATCACGGGAAGGAATCCCTGCGATCAAAAATAGGGTAAGTTATCGACTCAAGGTTACTCAAACTTCACCTCAATCCATACTTCCCACACCCCACCAAAATAGGATACTTTGTCTTCAAAGTAAAGTCGATAATGAACACAAACACGATAACATAAAAAATATATATACACGTACATATATACATTAAAAACCAGAAACTAACATCCAAAATATAAGTAAAAACAACATCCAACATAAAAATATTTAAACACATCCAAAAATCAACATCATAAAAAGATTGTCTAACACTTGAACAAAGTATCCAAAATGACCAAATAAGAACTGGGTTTAAAAGAATTCAAACATCATGGTGCATCAAGCACTAATCTTTCGCTGGTCTGTGGTGTCTTGGGGCACTATCTGCTCCGCAGCAATACCTAAGGCACCCTCTCCATGTAGGGTATGCTTCCATCGATCTCTCTCAATAGCCACCAACAATAGTGACTCCTGCACCACCACCTCGAATATGGGCTCCTCCTACGATCTTGGCCTCATCTGATTTAGCTCTGGATCATCATCTTGCTCAAGGGGCCTCATCCCATGGACTTGGGGACAGTCAACTAGCCAATAAAATTCCTCATCGCCCATCGGTGCCACCTCCTGGACTGCAACAGGAGCTGCTAACATCTACAATAAATCGGCCTCAAACTGCGCCAACTCCTCAGTCACCACACTCGTGTCAGCAGGCCTAGTGCCCTCAAGACTCTGTAGGACTCTCTCCTCGAAAGCATCTACTCGGGCATCCATCGCTCTAACTCTCTCATCTACCAAATCGTGTGCGAATGTCTTCATCCTCTCATCTGAGTCTTGTACGATCTGGTCAATCCAATGTGTAACCGTGCAGATAGAGCCTGAAGTCTGGAATCTGCCATAGCCACCCTACATAATAATACCTGAAAAGCAACAACAGAAGTAAGAGAATCAACCTGTAATATAGCTGCTGCAAGTGCTGGATTACTAGAGGATGGCTTGGACTCAATCTCCACAACAGGCGTAAGGTCTGTAGTAGCTGGAGTGGTGCCAATAGCAGCTAGAGGTGCACTCTGAGTCAGAGGCTCTACTGGGAATGGCTCTGAAATAAGAGGGGTTATTTGTGGTCAGGCCATCGAGTTCTCGTCAGCCTTTATCAGCTAGGATCCATCATGCGTGTAGCCTCTATGTGCTGGTCTCGATCGCGGTCAATAGGAACACCCGTTGCACTACATAAATGATGAATCAAAATAGGAAATGACAGTGAGGTGTTCATCTGGATAGCTGCCTCCTGATATTGCTCCGAGATGATCTGAGGCCAATCTATCTCACAACCAGCTAAGATAATGGCTAATAACACAACCTGCTCCAAGGTGATCACATTATCCACACGTCGGCTGAAAACCCTCCTGACCAATTTGGCTTGCAATCTATTGTAGAAGCTCTGTCTTGGCCCAAATGTCCTTCCCATTCACCACTTTCCTCATCTAGGCAATGCGTCCATCATATTTTGCGGTAGATTGAGGCACTCTGTAAGTGGTCCTGAACTGGATTCGTCCAATGGTCTCCTCCAAAATAAGAACTCTCATACCTCAAACTGGCACCATTCATAACCTCGATTGCTCGATTGGCTTCTTGTTCTTTGGTAACCCCCAGCGGAATGTAGCAAGATATGCTACATAAAACTCACGGACAACTAAAGGGGCATACTTTCCCATCTGCTGTGTGGTCCATTGTAGCCCATGTCTGTCTAACTCTCCATCCAATCCTTGAACTTTATCCAACCCCACGTCATTTAGTATAGACTCTTCATGAAATTGGTGCACCAGTTTTCCCTGTCCCTTGGGCTCTAAACCCTAGTAATATATCTCCTTCATACCAGGGAAACACCATCTGTGTTAAGCTGGGGATGTGACTAGACTTCGTCCTGTTGGGTCTGGGAGGTGCTCTCAAGTTCTGACTCTGACCCTGAGTGTATGGGGGTCATCTGTGGTAGGCTGCTATCGGACCTGTCTCCATCACCCTGTTGTTCCTCGTCTTCAGACTGGGAGGAACTATTGATTTCTATGGGAGTCTGTGCTATAAGTGCCCAGGTCTGAGGTCTATTAGCTTTGGGATCTATTCTGACCCTGTGAACTTTTAGGGACCCCTCAGATCTCTCGGTCTCAGAATATTCGTCAATCAACATTCATTGAAAGGATTGGATAGCTCGTTTGTCCTTTGGAGGCATTATATCTGCAAAATAATGACACTACCCATGTGAGAATCAAGATGTTTGATCAAATGTGTCACATAATAGAGAACAAGAATACATACATTTAAACGTAGAAACAAAACAAAAAAGCAGACAAAAATCTCTGATGCAATTGCAGGTCTGCAGGTACGAGTAAAATTACAACTCTTAGGATGCTCTACGAGTCATAGACTGGCCGCATAGTAACAAACGTATTATAAATTGAAGTCTGAACTCAGATACAAGGGGTACTTATGACTCGTAGTGGAGCCTACGAGTGATAATCTGTCCTCATACCTATTTCTAGAGACATTTTTAAAACTTAGTCAGGATTACGAGACCCTCCCTATGAGTCATAATAGGTATTAGAAGTCATATATGGGTCTCATATATGAAATATGATGAAACCACATGCCACTGATGGTTACTACGAGGGACCAATATGCTCATAAGGGAGCTTACGAGTCATAAGAGTGCCTTGTAGCTAAAAACAGAAGGCACCAGTAGTGCCTGTTATTTTCCCATAATAAATACAAGCAAAACACACAATTTAGGAGTGGACAACTATAAGAGCAACACAAAATACTTGGCACATAAATGGTCCCACAATGACATCTGAAAGTTAAAAGCATCCATCATCCCTAAGAATCGAAATCAGTTCCACATTACGCCAAGCACACCGGAAACAACATACATTCCAAGCTCACACTAGATACCAATAAGACATTTCATAGAGATGCAAATTCCATTCATACCATTTCAATCAAGTCCATGTGAAAAGCACCGATACCTCCTAAATTCCCATTCCTACAACAATTTACACAATAGTTTGAGAACAACTAAGCATTACGTTCCATGAACCAATAACTCTCACATTTATAACCACCTACTCAAGAATTTCAAATAGGGTTTGAATCCAATAAAACCTTTCAAAGCATATAAACCCTAGGTTTCAAGTCTAGATCAAAATATCATCAAATATCTTGAATATTCATGGCTAAGCACATATACAATCATCTATAGAATAGCTCACCATCATAGTGCATTAGAATTAATCACGAAGCTTACCAAATGGTTGAAGAATTGAACCTATGTAATATAGATGGAAAACAAGCTGAAATACTAGGAGATCGTGACCTTGCCAAACTTCTCGCTGAAAAATGATGTGGGCCACCAGGATTGGGATTGGAAAAGAGAAATACGGAATGCGTTTGGGGAAAATTGAAAATTTTAGGTTCAAGAAATGGATTTAGGGTTCAAATGTTATTTTGACTCATTTTATATGAAGCCGAATCATCATTTAAAAGTTACAAATCGGGGCTACGAGACACCGACTATGACTCGTAAGGTGATCTACGACTCATAGGTCACAGTCTCGTAGTAGTCACAATACTTGTTAAAATTTTAGGAATCCTACCTGGGCACCACAACCCCATTTACAACTCGTAGGGGACCCTACGAAGCTTAAGGTTGACTCATAGTGTATGTTCCAATATGAGATTGTCACTGTTTCACTCTATGAGGCATGATTACAAGTCATAGTAATGACTACATCTCGTAGGTTACTCCCAGTGCCATTTTCTCACATCTTCAACTCTTTGATTTCCACCTGCAAACTAAGTCTCAAAAACACAACAATCTTTAAAATATTACAATTGTATCAAAGTCTTTCAACTTAAAATAAACTAACACCTTCTACCTAAGAATTTCAATAACCAAACACACTTAAAACTGACAAACAATCGTAAAAATTGCTTGGGTTGCCTCCTAAGAAGCGCCTTATATAATGTCGTAGGTCGACTTTGTCATCGTCCTTCTTCAACAATCATAAAGGGTCCACACTTCACTCTTGAACTCGTCCGGGTGTTTCATGGACTGGCGGATATCAAACACGACCTCTGAATTATTTACCTTGACCTGAAGTTGACCCGAATCCATATCCACTAGGGCTTTCTCAGTGGCCAAAAATAGTCTTCCCAAGATGATGGGCACTTCGAAATAAACCTCACAATCAAGCACCACAAAGTCTGCGGGGAAGATGAATTTATTGACTTTAACAAGAACATAAAGAATGATTCCCTTTGGCTTTTTGATGGTTCGATCTGCCATGAGCAACTTCATTCTTGTCGGGGTAGGAGTACTAAGGCCAAGCTTTTTGGGAATTGCAATAGGCGTTAGAGTGATGCTTGCTCCTAAGTCACACAATACTCTTTTGAACTCAACATCACCAATGGTGCAAGGGATGGTGAATGCACCGGGGTCCTCTCATTTTTTAACAAGGCATTTGGTCATAATTGCACTACATTGTTGGAGTTCTTGTAAGAAATCTTGTTTCAAAGTGCGCTTCTTAGTAACCAAATCCTTCATATACTTGGCATACCCAGGCATCTTCTCCAAAGCTTCTAGAAGGGGAATGTTGATGGAGAGTTGCTTCAACATTGAGAGGAAGTGTTTAAATTACCCTTATCTTCCTTTTTCTTAAGCTTTTGAGGGAAAGGAGGAGGAGGTTTCAGAATCAATTATAATTTTTTGTGCTCCCTTACCTCTTCTTATTGCATCCTAACTATCTTCGGACCTTCTCCCTCAACCACGACTTCACCACCAAGACCCTTCTCATTAACTTCATCCACAGTCACCGGCATAAGGGGTTCTATGGTACTTTTCTCACTCCAAATCATGACCGCCATGCAATGCCCTTTATTTTTAGGATTTTGAACCGTATTGCTTGGTAAGGTTCCCTTCTGGCATTGGTTCAGTTGTGAAGAAACTTGCCCAAATTATTTTTCAAGTTGCTTAATTACCGTCAAGTAAGAATATATTTTTTGTTTAATACTTGAAATATCTGCTTTCATTTCGTTTAAAGTCTCATCTCGATAGTCAGACCTTTTAAACAACTTGTCGAACATCTCTTCGATCTTAGAGTTACTTGAATGGACGTCACAGTTCTAATGTGGCACATAAGGGCCATTCCTGTAGCCCTCTCTTCTTCCCTATTAGATATCTTGCACTCTTTCTCTTTCATAATGTCCACCCTAGTTGTCTCTATATGCACCAATAGGGTTGAAGTTCCGACCTTGATTCTCGGAATCTTGCCTCCAATAATACGAATTGGACCCTCGAGGGTTGTTCCGGAAACCCGCTGCTTAGTTGCTTAAAAAACACGAATCTCTATCAAAGAATGGATTTTCATAGATAAGAGCCTTCAGAGGATGGTGAGTGCCTGCTTTAACACTTGCTTCATTTTTCTTTAAAACCAAGTCCATACTTGTGCGAAGTTGAGCAAGTTGCTCCATGATCTCTTCGTTTACCTTTGTTTACTCATCATTGGCGTTGACCGCACAAGAACTATTTGTCGTACCACGCTCTCATTGACCCCATACACTATTGGTTTTAACCAGTTGCTCCATCCTTACGGCTATCAATACAAACGGTTGGTCAAGGAACATGCCTCCCTTGATTGTGTAGGCGCAAGCTTGACTAGTTGCATCAAGTACTCGATAGAAAATCTCAGCCAAGGCATCATCAACAATCTTATGACTGGGGACCATCCTTGAGCATTTAGTAAATCTCTCCCATGTTGTGCTAATAGAGTCACCCGACAATTGCTCAAAGTTGTTGATTTGATCCTTAAGTTTTAACTTCTTAGATCTTGGGAAATATCTTTCAAGAAATAATCTCTGAAGCTCAGCCCAACATGTTATGGTACCTGGAGGAAGCTTGGACAACTACACAACTGCATTGCCACTCAATGACAGTGGAAACACACTTAAACCGAAGACGTTAAGAGAAAGATTTTGTGTCCCTGTGACACTCTTATAAAATAAACACCATATTTCGGAGATGACGGTGAGGATCCTCCTAAGGTATCCCTATGAATAATCCACGGTTTTAGAGCATTTAGAGCAACCCACTCGATACCTTGAACTTAGTATCTATCGGTAAAGGAGGCAGTACTATTGCACCGGTAACATCCATGTCCATAGCATTCAATCGATATTGGTTCCATCCAGAAGTGTTTTCGTTGAAGTCCCTAAGCTATGGCCTGTTACACCTTGGCGGTGGATACTCCTCTCTTGCCATATCCTTATTCACATTCATGTCCTCCTCAACCTCGATGTCCTCATTCACTTGAGCCATTCTTCTAACGAGTCGATAGATCTCCAAATTGATCGTAGCTAAGGGATTTCCTTGGCTCCTTGTGTTGGACATACAACCTAGCACACCCTACAACTAAAATCAAACAACAAAAATAAAAACAAAAGTAAAATACATAAGACTCTAAAAATTGACACTAGAACTATCTAATAGTGAATTCAAGTCAAAATCCAGCCGTATTCCACGATAACGATGCCATAATTTCTTGTGATGTTCATGATCCAATAAGAAAGCGGTCGTTGTCAGCAATTAACCTAACTGAAGGTTAGGGTTGAGTCAAGAGGAAATACGGGGCTTGACTAGGAGACTTCACTACTAATCATTTCAAGCATAAATAACTAAAATCTCTAAATGGAGGGTTTTGTGATTCAAAAACAAAATGAAAATTAATACTATACTACGAAGAGGGAAAACACTCAATTTTAGGGACAACTTGGGAATTGTATTCCACATGGTTTTTTAACTAGATTACCGTATATAATATAACTACAATATGAGATTCTCCTGCAGGACGACAACTTAGGTTCTTCCAGCCCTCTTGTGAAGGTAAAAGTCAAATTTCACCATGATGCTTGCTTGACTACCATGGAGTGATAACTAACCATTACTTATTGTCCTAATCAACCTCCCCTTAGTCAGGTTTGGTTGATTATATGAGAATATATCAATTGAATCCTGTCATCTATTTTTGTTTTTCTATTCATAACTACCTTGGTCGGGATCATAATAGTAGGCGGGTTTGGTGTTGGCCACCACCAAACAACAATCAATATGAAGAGAAATATATAATACAAGCAAAACTCCAATCATAGAAATGCAATAAGCCTAGGTTATCTCAAGTTAAATACCTATGGTTCCCACAATCCCAAGTTATGTGTGCTTAGCTACTTATGGCTAAGGAAAAACAAGAAAAATGTAAATAAATGACATGAATGAGAATTTTACCTAAGGCAATGAATATTGAAGACACCACAAGTTGCAAACCAAAAGCTTGATAGATTGATGATGAGCACAAAGCAAGGTTTACAATCCCCAAAATTGGGTTTTCTAAGAGAAAAAGATAATCTAAGCTAAAAGCCTTAGAGTTTCCTTGAGAGAATATTTAAAGATGATGAAAACTTCTCTAGTTCAAATGTCCTCTAATAAAACCCTAACTTAAACATATATAGTGTTTCCAAAATAACCCTAGAAATTACACAAAAAAGTTAGCTGCAGCTGGTATGCCTCGCAGTTACGACTCGTAGGATGGCCTACAAGTCATAATCAGGGTCTCCTATCAGGTTCTTGGCATCTTGGACCCAATTGATATGACCCACTGGTATGAGTCATAACTTAGGCTACGACTCATATGCTCCTATCGTAGTCTAGGCCTTTAGTTTTAGGTCCAATATTTTGGCTCTTTCATTCCTTCTATGAGTCTAGCCATCGAGTCATAGCAAGACTTATGACTCATAAGATGGCCTCATAGGTGTGACCTCGACTTAGCAGATTTCTGATTTTTTTTGTCTTTATTTCTTACTACGACACACCCTAGGACTCGTAGCTTAGGCTATGACTCATAGGTTAGCTCATATGTCTTATTATTTAGTAAAACTTGTAACTTTTCTTCAAAATCCTTTCAACCTAACTATTCTGCAAGAACAACACAAAAACACATAAAAACCATAAAAAGTAGCATTAAGAACTCACAAAATTCCTTGTTTTAGGCATCAAATGTGCTATACTTTGACAACACATCAACACAAAGTACTCTTAGTGTCTTATTTTAGGGATTTAATTAAGTCCAAAACATCAAAGGATTCGATTAAAAGGGGTAAGGAATATACCAAAATATCCCTCTTAAAAACTGTTGACATATTCCACGAGACTCCATGTAACACCCCGTACTTCGTTCTATCATGTTTGGAGTGGATGTGCAGGATATGCTGGGAGAAAATTTGAGAAAAAGCTAAAGACAAAGATTTACAAGAGCCAATATGACTCATAGAGGGGTTTACGACTCCTAAAGTGGGTTTCAAAATAAAATCCGGTGGTTCAAGTTTCAAGACCCCCTTTAGTTTACGAGAGGAATTTATGACTCGTGGACACCCTTTACAACTCGTGGAGCCCTTTTTGACTCGTAGAGAGGGACTTCGTGATGAATTCCAATGAATTCAACTTCCAATTCCATTGTTCACGAGAGGAGGTCTATGACTCGTAGGATAATCTACAATTGGTAGAACAAGGTTTCGTATTAGTTTCCAGCAACTCAGATTTTTGGACTACTATTCTATAGGAGGAAGTTATGACTCGTAGAAGGCTCTAGGACTCGTAGATGGGGTATCATAGACCCTATTGATAGTTTTAGTGAGGGGTATTTTTGTCTATTTTGGTCTTTTAATTAAATCCTTGAGCATTTTAGACTTGTATAAGGTCTCAAAACAAACCCTAGGGTATTCATTCTTCATTCTTCTCCTTAGGGGAAAATCTTTAGAGCATTGGAGGATAAACAAGAGCTAGGGTTTTCAATCCAAGAGTATGGATCAACCGAGGTTTGATTATTATTCTATTTCCCATGTATGTAAGGTTTACTAAAGTGTGAAATTCCATTCTTCACATGCCCGTTCATCATCTTGAGTCAAGATTTGGAAAAGAGTTGAGATTTGAAAAATTCTACTACCCTAGTACTAAATCTTTGTATTCATTCATGAGGTCCTATTTTACTAGATGAGATAATTGCTACATTGCATGAGTATTGATACGAGATTTATACATGTATTCTATACTTTATAGCATGAATCCTAACTTTCATGATTATATGAATCCCATGTATGTTAATGAGTAGAGGTTGAGTATATGAGTTAAGTACTTTGAGTATGATTGAGCATGAGAGGTATGTTCCATTGAGTCACCCATATATTTCTATGGATGAATATCTTGCTTGCATTACATAATGAGTAAATTTAGTGAGTCTAAATGGCCATTTGAGTTTGAGTTAAGTTTGATTTTCTTGCATTGATTAATTGAGTTAATGAGAAACTAAGTTGAGTTGAGCATTGAGATTTGAGTTGATTGATTGAGCACTGAGTTTTGAGTTGATTGAGTGAGTATTAAGCTGATTGATGAGTTGAGCATGTTTTAGTCTTGGGGGGAGTATCTATCATCGAGTGCGGAGCGAGTACATATATGGGGAACACGAAGGGATCCCAAACAACCTTCTTATCATATCATTCACACATCCTTAGTCGCGAAAGAAAAATAAACATCAACAAGTGATAACTAAAAAGGGAAACAGGACTAAGGGGAGTCTTTGATAACCACAAAAGCAAAAAAGAGTAAGCTCATGGCATACATACACATAGTATCTAACAACACTTCTATTTTAGAACGGAGGGGAGGCTAAGACACTCCTCAGGCTCACCCTCATATTAATTATTCAACATAAGAAGGAGTCCTAACATAACATGAAATAAGTAGATATTGTCCTCGAAATTGAGCACTCACCAAAGCTTTCTCCAAGAACCAAACTAGCCACATGGAGGAGGATGATCAAAAGAAGCTCCTGTGACTGTATGGTGATATCATGTATGCATAGAGTATGCATAAGTATGTTTGAATGTACTAAGTATGTGGGATGCAATGCAATATGGTATAAATCATATTCAAAATTCATACATATAGGCAATAGGTATAATCTCAATATGACATGTATGCTCAATGCTTGTAATAACACATGCTTGTAAAACATTAACTTGCATAATACATAATACATATAGGGCAAGATACCTTAACCAACATAGACCAAGCGAGCTACTACTTGGAATCCAAAGCATGTCACCCCCTCGATAAGGTGTGATCTACTTGCCATGGTAAACTATACAATAAATATACTGAGGCATGTCACCTCTTCGCAAGGTTTGGTATAATAAGATGGATCCACTAGTATAGCAAGGGTAATAATCATAATCCTATGGCGGTACATCGTTTAGAGACTAAAGACTTTATATAAAGACTCCTTCAGTCGAGCCCCTATCTTAAATCTCAATCGATGCTAAGTCAAATCCCACAGAATACTTGAAGTAATCATACTTTAATCATAACATGAATAGCTTGTAAGAACATGACTTGAGTAACTCTTAAAAATGCTTGACCTCTACTAGTGAGCCTAACATGAACATGAGAATAGATCATAATCATACATGAACCCTTGTTTTAATATGAATGGTTCACAAGAGGTAATATTCTTGAAATAGGAGTAAACTTGTATTTGCAACATCATGGATACTTTTCATGAATTCAATAAAAGCTTGAAAGCGCTTAATCATCATGAATTCATTTGACTTGCAAATCATATAATAGTTCACCAACAACTTGAGAATTCTTGTCATGTTATTTTATCAAACACATGATGGGTTCATGATACTTGTTAAAAATCATGCAATTCAAGAGTGCAACCAGATGAGTAAACTCAATGCAAATCAACCCACCAACATGGTAATAAAACCCTCATGTAAGGTACCTTGAAATCCATCACAAAAGCTCATAATAGTTCATAGTTTCATCGCTTAAAATGTGCATAGCCTTAATAAACAAAATTAATTCATGCAGTAAGCTTGAAATAGATTCATGCATAATCTATCAATACATGATAAAACCCCAACATGATTTATGTTTATAATTCATAATAAGAGATATCCATCGGTAATACAACTTTAAAACATACAATTTTCATAAAAAGAGAAGGTTGGACTCAATGGGTGAAAGGATACATGGATGAAGACCCACATACCTTAGACCTTGAATCCCTTGAAGAGAATTTGAAGTAGATTTAGAGCTTGAAATGAGTCCTTGAGTTTAAAAGTTGAGCTTGAACTCCTTAGATTTGAATGAGAGAATTGATAGAGTTTTTGAGAGGTTTTAGAGAGGGTTTTATGAGATATAGAGTTGAAAAATAGCTAAATATGGGAGATTTCATGTTTAAATGGGCATGAGACTATGAGCCAAATGCCCTTGGGTGAGATAAGAAAACCAAGGAAAATGTTACACTGGTTCGTGCCCCAGGCATGATGCGAACTAGATGCGGACTTCAAAATACATAGTGGCGCGCCCTAGGCATGTTACACCCTGGTGATGTGCTGTCAAAATACAACACATTTGATGCCTACCACAAGGGATTTTGTGAGTTCTTAAAGCAAATTTTTATGGGTTTATGTGATTGGTATTGTTATTGCAAAAAAGGTAGGTTGGCATGATTTTGGGGGAAAATTGCTAATTTTGCTAGAGCACAGGACATATAAGCTTACCTACAAGTCGTAGCCCAAGATACTAATCATATCATGATCTCGCAGCAAGAAATAGAGATAAAAAAATTAGAAATCTACTTAGTAGAAGTCAGCCTTATGAGTCATAGGTCTCGCTAAACTCGTATAGGTGAACTCATAGAAGGAAACAGAGAGCAAAAACTTTTGATCAAAAATTGAATGTTTAGACTACGAGAGGAGCATACAAAATTTAGCCCAAGCAACAACTCGTACCAGTGGGTCATACCAATTGTGTCCAAAATGCTAAGAACCTTATATGAGACCCCAATTACGACTCGTAGTTCACCCTACAAATCATACCTGTGAGGCGTACGAGCTGCCAACTTTCTTTTCTGTGTAATTTTTAGGGTTATTTTGTGAACATTATAAATACTTTAAGTTAGGGTTTTATTGGGGAGCTCCCAGATGGTGAACATTGAATAAGCTATTGAATATTCTCTTTAGAATATTTTTACGATTTTAGAACAGATTTTCATTTTGTCTTGGAAAATCCACTTTTGGAGAGTGCAAATCCCATATTATATTCATTCTCAATATATCAAGCTCGTGGTTTGCAACTTGTGGTGCTTTCATTCTTCATTTATTTCGGTAGAACTCTCAACTGTGTCTTTTCTTTACATTTTTTGTTGGTTTGCTTTAGCTATGAGTAGCTAAGCACCCACAACTTAGGGTTATGGGAACCATGGGTAGTTGACTTGAGATGACCTTGATTTATTTCATTTTTATGATTGGGGTTTTAGATGTGTTGTTTGTTTCCCTTCATCTTGATTGTTGTTTGGTGATGGCCAACACTAAACCTTGCCTACTATCATGATCCTAACCAAGGTAGTGACGAATAGGAAAAGGGAAGTAAATTACATGATTCGATTGATGTGTTCTCGTCTAATAAACCAAACCTGATCAAGAGGAGGTTGATTGGGACAATGTGTAACAGTTAGTTGCCACACCATCGTTGCTGACCACATGCCATCGTGAAATTGGACCTTCACCTTCACAAGAGGGCTAGAAGAATCTATATTATTGTCCTACATGCAAAATCCAAATTGTAGTCATGTTGTCTAGGGTAATTGAGTCGACAAACCATGGAGAACATAATTCCCAAGTTGTCCCTGAAATTGATTATTTTTTTACATTGAAGTATAGTGTCTATCTTTGTTTTTGTTATTGAATCACACCTCCCCCCTTTAGAGATTTCTATTATAGATATTCAAAATGATTGATAGTGAATTCTTGCAGTCAAATCCTATATTCCTTGTGGTTTTGACACTAACTTTTGATTAGGTCAATTGCTAACAACGACCACTTTTTTATTGGAGCGTGATCATCGTCAAAAAATTATGGTGCCATTGTCGGGGAATACGACTAGGTTTTGACTAGATTTCACTATTAGTTAGTTCAAGCATTAATTTCTAGACTCTCTTGTATTTCACTTTTATTTTCTTTTTGTTGTTTGATTCTTCTTGCAGGCTATACTAGGTTGTATGCCCAACACAAGAAGCCAAGAGAATCCCTTAGCTCCCGATCAATTTGGAGATCCATCGACTTTTTGAAGACTGGCTCAAGTGAATGAGGATGTTGCGGTTGAGAAAGAGATAAACATAAATGATGATGATATGGAAAGAGAGGAGAATCCACCACAAAGGGATAATAGGCCACAACATAGGGACTTAATTGAAAATGCTTATGGATGGAATCAATACGTTTGAACTCGATGGCCATAGATGTTACCCATGCTATAGTATTGCCTCCTTTACTGGCCGATGCTAAGTTCGCAATATCAAGTGGATTGCTCCAAATGCTCCAAAACTTATTTTCTTCATAGGGATACCTTCAAAGGATCCCCATTATCATCTCCATAATGTCATTTTTTTCTGGAAGAATGTCATGGGGACACAAAATCTTTCTCTTAATGCCATTGGCTTCCGGGTGTTTCCATTTTCATTAACTGGAAATGTAGTTATATCATTGTCTGAGCTTTCTCCTGGTATAATAACAAGTTGGGTGGAGCTTCAGAGAGTGTTTCTTGAAAGATATTTCCTAAGATCAAAGAAGCTAAAGCTCAAAGATCAAATTAACAATTTTGAGCAATTGTCGGGCGACTCTATTAGTACCACATGGGAGATATTTACTAAATATTTGAGGATGGTCCCCAATCACAAGATTGTTGATGATGCCTTGGTTGAGATTTTCTATTGGGCACTTGAAGAGAATAGTCAAGCTTGTGCCAACACAATCATGGGAGGCATGCTTCTTGACCAACCTTTTGCATGGATAGCCCCAAGAATGGAACAAGTTGTTAAAACCAATAGAGCATAGGATCAATGAGACGTGGTGTGACAAAGAGTTTTTGTGCGGTCAATGCCAACGATGAGCAAGCAAAGGTAAATGAAGAGATCATAGAGCAACTTGCTCAACATCGCACAAGTATGGACTTGTTCTTGAAGCAAAACCAAGCAAGTGTCCAAGCAGTCACTCAACAACTTCCTAAGTCTCCTATATATGAAGATCCATTCTTTGATGAAGATGCTTGTTTCATGAGTAATCAAGCGGCGAGTTTTCGGAATAACCCCCAAGGGTCAAACTCGGACTATTGGAGGCAAGGTTTTAGGAATCAAGGTTGGAACTACAATCATGATGGGGCTTATAGAGACAATCGAGGTGGCTATCCATGCAAAAGGTTGGTCAAGAAGCATGCCTCCCATGAAAATGAGAGAGTGTCAGATGTCGAATAGGGTAGAAGAGATATTTGACAAGTTTTTAAAAGAGCCAATCAAGAAGATAAGACCTTGAAGGGAATAAAAGTGGCCATTTCAAGTATTATCCAAAAAATATAGTCTCACTCTATGGTGATTAATCAACTAGAACAACAATTTGGGAAAGTTTTTTCGTAATTGAACCAATGCCAAAAGGGCACCTTACCAAGAAACACGGTTCAAAATCCTAAAAATGAAGGGCATTGCATGGCAGTTATGACTAGGAGTGGAAAAAGCACCATAGATCCCCCTATGTCGGTGATCGTGGATGAAGTTAGTGAGAAGGGTATTGGTGGTGAAGTTGTGGTTGAGAGAGAAGGTATAGAGATTGTTGGGATTCAAAGAGCAGTGGTGAGGGGCATGAAAAATTTAAGTCAACTCCAAAGGCTCTTCCTTCTTTACCACAAAGTCTTAAGAAAAAAGAAGAGGAGGGCAAATTCAAACACTTTTTCTCGATGTTGAAGCAACTATCCATTAGCATTCCCCTTCTAGAAGCTTTGGAGAAGATGCGTGTGTACGCTAAATATATGAAGGATTTTTTGACAAAGAAATGCACTTTGAGCCAAACGTTCTCATAAAAGCTCCAATAATGTAGTGCTATTATGACTAAATGCCTTACTCAACAACAAGAGGACCCCAGTGCATTCACCATCCCCTAATGTATTGGTGATTTTTAATTCGCATGAGCATTGTGCATCTTAGGATCAAGCATAAACCTAATGCGTCTTGCCGCATTCAACAATCTTAGTGTTAGCACTCTTACCCTGACGAGAATGTGATTGCTCATGGCGTATCGAACTATTAAAAAGCCATGTGCTTGTTAAAATTGATAAATTCATCTTTCCCATAGACTTTGTGATCCTTGATTGTGAGGTTGATTTCGAGGTTCCTATTATTTTGAGAAGACTATTTATGGCCACTAGGAGAGCCCTAGTGGATATAGATTCAGGTCAGCTTCGGTTCATGGTTGATGATGTCGAGTTCATGTTTGACATACGCCAATCCATGAAACACCTGGATGAGTTTAAGAGTGAAGAGTGGACCCTTGATGATTGTTGATAAAGGATGATGACAAAGTCGAGCCATGACGTTAAACAAGGCGCTTCTTCGGAGGCAATCTAAGCAACTTTTATAATTTTTGGTTTGTTTTAAGTGTGTTTGGTTATTGAAATTCTTAGGTAGTAAGGTGTATGTTTTTTTCAATTTGAAAGACATTGATGCAGTTTTAATAGTTTGAAGATTGCTGTGTTTCGAGAGTTGGTCTGTAGGTAGGAATTAAGGAATTGAAGATGTGAGAGAATGGCACTTGGAGAAGCCTCTACGAGCAGGCCTATGAGTTTTAGTCACCACTATGACTCATAGTCATGCTTTGTAGAGGGAAATAGTGAATATAGAAAGTTGGCACACACGCTACGAGCCAACCTTACGATTCGTAGAGTCCTCTACAAGTCGTAAGTGGGGTTCGTTATGCCAGGGTATTAAATCAAAATTTTTAGAAGTGTTGGGTATACTATGAGACCAGGACCTACGAGTCATAGGATACCCTATGACTCATAGTCGGGGTCTCGTAGCCTGGATCTACAACTTTTTGAAAAGGCAACCCGGTTAATATAAAAGGGGTCAAAATAAAATTTGACCCCCATTTTCATTTCTTTTGCCCTAAATCCGATGAAAACCCCTAAATCATTTCCCCAATTCACTATTCTGGTCAAAATCCCGACTACCCACATCATTTTCTAGTGAGGGCACCATTCTCTAGGGTTTGGGCATATTTTTCTATCTACTTTGCGTTGGTTCAATTGTTCCACCATTTTTTGTAAGCTTCATGGTGAATTTTAATGAACTATTGTGGTGAGTTTCATTCTTTAGAAGATTGTGTATCTAGTTTAATCATGAATATCCATACCCATGTGATGATACTTTGGTCTAGACATGAAAAATAGGGTTTGAGTGCTTTGACAATGTTGCTATGAATTAAGCCTTGTTCGAATTCTCGTGTGGGTGGTTGAAGCTATGAGAATAATGGCCCCTTAGTTGTTGTAATTAAGTGTTGTCTGAACATTGGGCAAATTATTCTCGGGAATGGAATGTTGGAAAATATGGGTGTGTTTTAATATGCCACATCTTGTTAAGTTTACTTGAAAGTGTATGAATTCTTCGAGCATCTCAATAGATTGTTGTGTTGATAACAAGTATGAATTCATAGGTGCGTTGCCTTTGGTTTTACTTAAACGTATTAAGGTAATGACTTGGATTTATGGGAAATGGTTTTCTCTTTGCGGGGGTAATTGTTGTTCGGGGTTGACATGCTTGAATGTTGAGATTCTGTGTGTATTTGAGTTAGTGTTATAAAGTTTGCTTCGATGCTGATTAATTGATGTTTTGATCCATTAATGGTTCTTGCGGCAAGGTTGTAGGCATCACAGATGCCATTTGTTTACTGCTACAAGGACCCATTATGTCTCGTCAATCACTTTACGAGTCATAGTGGCCCTTCACAGGAGGCAATAGTCACCTGTGATCCCTTAAATCTTACCATACAAGACTCATCTATGACTCTTAATGTCTTCTATAACTCATAGTAAGAGACTCGTAGAAATTGCCTAATTGTAATTTGTACTCTGTTCCTATTACGAACCTAGACTATGACTAGTAGCTTATGCTATGAGTTGAATCTGTGGCTCATATTTGTGAACAGAATGACATTTCTTTCAGGCACCTTTGCACTATAAGGCTATTTTACGACTCGTAGGACACCCTACTAGTCATACCTATATCACATAACTGCAGACCTACAACTATGTCAGTGAATTTTTATTTTGATTTTATTGTTTAAGTGTTTTTGTTTTGTGCTTTGTTATGTGACCGTTGTTTGTTCAAACATGTTGAAGCTCATATATTGTTGTGTGGTTGGTTTGCAGATATAATGCCTCTAAAGATAAACGAGCAAGCCAAACATTTCAACGAAGGTTGGTTGACGAATCCTCAGAGATCGAGTAATTAGAAGACTCTATGGAAGTCTACAGAGTAATGATAGACCTTGAGGCAAATGTGCCTCAAACCAGAAGTCACACTGCTATGGCCCCAGTAGAAGTTAAGAGTCCATCCCAGTTTGAGGAAGGGGGCGATGGTGATGGGCTTGAAAGTAGCTCACACTAGGTGACCCCACACATCAGGGTTTGAGTCAGAGTCTAAGAACACCTCACAGGCCCAGCAAGAAGAAGTAAAATCAAAGCCCCCGACCGACCCCATATGGTGCATTACAGAAATAAAGGAGATATATGACCAGGGGTTAGAGCCAAAGGGATGGGGCAAACCAGTTTGACAATTCCATGAGGAGTCTAGACTGAATGACTCTGAATTGGATAGAGTACCAGGGTTAGATGTTGAGATAGACCGACATGGTCTATGATGGACTACGCAGCAGCTGTACAAGTATGCCCATTATATAGTTTACGAGTTTTATGCAACCTACAATAAACTGATTGAGCAGTTGAGACTACAAGTGTTGTTAGTCTGGGGTCGAAGAGTTCCCAATTCGGAGGAGACGATCCGGCAAATTCAGTTTGGGCCCACCTATAGAGTACCTTAGTCCATCACAGAGTATGATGGTCGTATTTTTAAAATGAGGAAAGTGGTGAATGAGAAGGACGTTGGGGCCAAGATCGAGCTGCTGCAATAGATTGCCAGCCAGATATGTGAGGAGGGGTTCGAGCTGACGTGAGCTACAAACCACACAGATTCGATAGTGAAAGCCCACCTTTATTTTCGGGCCAAGTTTTGGTGGTCGATTATCCGTTGGTGTAGTCTAGCCTACTTTCACAGATAATGTGATCACCTTGGAGCGAGCTGTGTTATTAGCCAGCATTCTAGCTGGTTATGAGATAGATTGGACCCAAATTATCTATGAGCAGATCCATGAGTCCATCGTCTAGACAAACACCTCATTGCCATTCTCTATTTTGATCCAATGATTGTGCAGTGTAGCAGGTGTTCCTATAGACCCATACCAACAACAACAACAACATACCCAGTGATATCCCACAAGTAGGGTCTGGGGAGGGTAGATTGTACGCAGACCTTTCCGCTACCTCAAAGGTAGAGAGGCTGTTTCCTAAAACCCTCAGCTCAAATCCCATAAGTAGAAAGACTAGATATGGCAACAAGCAACCTATAGACCCATACCGGGACCAGTATATTGAGGCCACACGCACTATGGATCCCATCCTGATAAAGGTTGATGAGAACCTGGTGGCCCTACCAAGTGCAGCTCCTTCAGCCATCCTAGATCCATTCCTGGTTGAGCCTCAAACTTAGGGTTCGACTCTAGCTACCATCGGTACTACTCCATCTACTATAGAGCCTACGACAACTGTTGAGATTGAGTCTATGACATCCTCCAATATTCCAGCACCAGCAACATCCTCATTACAGGTTGTTTCGCTTTTCTCTAGTATTACTTTTCAGGCACTAATGCATAGGGTGGCTATAGTAGAGTCCAGGCTACAAGCTTTAGCAGCTCAGGTCAGACCATGGGTCAGCCAGGCCATACGGGACTCAAAGGAAAGGGTAAAGGCATTCGCCCGTGATTTGGTAGATGAGAGAGTTAGAGCGGTGGATGTCCGTGTAGATGCATTTGAGGTGAGAGTCCATAGAAGGCTTGAGGGTGCTCGACCTGCAGACACGAGCGCAGTGATATAGGAGTTGGCTAAGTTTAAGGCTGACTTATTGTAGATGTTAGCAGCCCCTGTTGCAGTCCTAGAGGGGGCACCAACGGGTGATGAGGTATTTGACTGGCACGTTGACCGTCCGCATGTCCTTGGGAAGAGGCCCTTCGAGCATGATGACCCAGAGATAAACCAGAAAAGGCCTAGACCTGATGACCCAGCGACACTAGAGAAGGAGCCAATACCATAGAAAGTGGTGCAGGAGTCGCTACTTATGGCTGCTATACAGAGAGATAGGGAACAATAGATGACATAGGGCAAGAGTTCACACACCACTAAAACGAAGATTACTAAGTAAGAGGTTGTGAACTAGGACCCTACTAACCAGCCAGATACGGTGCTTGAGCACCATGATGTTTGACTTTTGACCCTACTCCTTATCTTTTATATATGGATACTTGTTCTCATTGTTAGACAATATTTTTATTATGTTGGTTTTTGGATTTGTTTCAATGCTTTATGTTGGATGTTGTTTTTACTTATGTTTTGGATGTTAGTTTTTGAAATGTTGGTTTAATGTGTGTGTGTGTGTATATATATACATATATGTATATATATTTTTGTTATTTGGTTTTTGTACGTGTTTTTACTTTGAGGACAAAGTATTCTATTTTGGTGGAGTATAGGAAGTTATGGATTGAGGTGAAGTCTAAGTAGCCTCGAGTCCATAGGTCCCAAGGGTTTATTGTTGTGTTTCTTTTTCCTTGTGAATGTTTAGGTTTCCGTTGAACTGACATGTTTAGGTAGTGTAGACAGTTTGTAGATACATGGTATTATTATCTCTTGGTGTATACATAGTCTTTAAATGCTTTTTGAATGATTTGAAAATTTTAGGTACCTTCAAAATTTTGAGATTGTTAGCTGTTGAGGCAATCATGCATATTTATTATCAAACGATGTTTGTTCTGATAATGTGAAGGTAAGTTGAGGCAGGAAGCATGAGTTGTGAGTCTATACTTGATTGTGTGTGCAATGTCATATGTGTTGTGAGCTGATTTTGCTGCATCCATGCATCGTGTATAGACTCAGAACTTGCCTTAGTACTCTAAAATTGGTGTGGTGATGTGGTTGATTTGGATGGGATCTTAGGCCTTTTTTCTTTTAGTGAACCCACTTTTGCCTAAATTACCTACCAAATGAGTTAGCGAATCCCTTGTTCCAAATTTTTGAGCTTCGCATGTACTCATTGTTTCGTAACACCTTACTATCTTAACCTTATTTGATAAAATACCTTCATATTGTCCCTGGTCTAAAAGCCTAATTTGAGGGTGGCTATAAATTATGGTCGTGGTTTGGGGAATAGATATTGTACACTTCATCTTAGGCTAAAAGTCTAAGTTGAGGGTGGCCTTTGTTATGGTAAAGTTAAAACAATAAGGTAGTTGGTTGGGAAAGGAAGAAAGAAATGAATAATCATGAGTGGGTGAAGGAAAAAAAAGAAAAAGAAAAGTTCCTTTAGTTAAAGAGATTAGCAAAAATGAGTCGACATTAGGGCACAACAGAAAAGAGAAAGAAAGCACCTGGGGAAAGCTTAAAATGGGGGAATAAGGGTGGATTTTAGTGAAAATAGATTGGTTATGAAGGTAAAAGTGTTGATAAACACGGTTCAAGAATAGCTTTTTGTCACTACTTGCCTAAAATGTCATACCACATCCCCCTAAGCCTATGCTACAAGCCAGTAAGTCCTAAAGAGATCTATATCCACTTTGTTGCCAATCCAGAAATTGAGTGTAGGGGAAAGCCTATGGTGTTAGTCATTTTGCATTAATTTCAATTGTGAGAGTGAGAATGCTTGCACAGTCCCTGAATTCTAAATGCTTTTTGAGTGAGTAATAGGGACTTCTTTTTTGTAAGGGCATTTGCACCACTTGATTAGCATATGACTATACCAGTGATTGTGGATGGTTGATGCCCCTTAGCTTATTATAGTTGGGTTATCGGATTCATCATTGTGTTTTTGTTGTGCTTAGTAGCTTTGCAATCTTGTTTTGAAAATGAAAGTTGGGTACCTAAATTAGAGTAATTGATGTATATGCCATTAGTATAGCTGCTATGTATTTCTCATTTTCTGCGTAGATTGAGTCGTCGCTTGAGGAAAAGCAACAATTCTAAGTTGAGGGTGTTGACATGCTATCAAAATACAACACATTTGATGCCTAACACAAGTGATTTTGTGAGTTCTTAATGCGACTTTTTATGGTTTTATGTGTTTTTGTGTTGTTATTGCAGAAAAGGTAGGATGGCATTATTTTGGAGGAAAATTGCTGAGTTTGCTAAAGAACAAGACATACAAGCTCACCTACGAGTCATAGCCTAAGTTACGAGTCGTATGGTGATCTCATAGCGAGAAACAAAGATTAAAAATCAGAAATCTGCTAAGTGGAGGTCACCCTTACGAGGTGAACTCGTAGTAGGAAACAGAGAGCCAAAACTTTGGACAAAAAACTTAAGGCCTAGACTATGAGAGGAGAATACGAGTCATAGCCCAAGCAACAACTCATACTAGTGCGTTGTACCAGTTGAGTCCAATATGCTAAGAACCTGATACGAGACCCTGATTACGACTTATAGGTCACCCTACAAGTTTCACCTGTGAGGCGCACTAGCTGCCAGCTATCTTTTCTTTGTATTTTTAGGGTTATCTTATAAACACTATAAATACATTAAGTTAGTGTTCTATTGGGGAGATCCTAGATGGTGAACATTGAATAAGCCTTCGAATATTCTCTCAAGAATATTTTTATAGTTTAAGAATAAATTTTCATTTTTCTCTTGGAAAACCCACTTTTGGGGAATGCAAATCCCATATTATATTCATTCTCAATATATCAAGCTTGTGATTTGCAACTTGTGGTGTTATCATTCTTCATTGCTTTGGGTAAAACTCTCAACTATGTCTTGTCTTTGCATTTTTGTTGGTTTTGTTTTAGCTATGAGTAGCTAAGCACCCACAACTTAAGGTTGTGGAAACCATGGGTAGTTGATTTGAGCTAGATTTATTTCATTTCTATGATCTGTGCTTTTCATGTATTGTTTACTTCCCTTCATTTTAATTGTTGTTTGGTGGTGGCTAACACCAAACCCTTCCTACTATGATGATCCATACAAAGATAGTGATGAATAGGAAAAGGGAAGTAAATGATAAGATTAAATTGATGTGTTCTCGTCTAATAAATCAAACCTAACCAAGGGAAGGTTGACCGGGATAATAGGTAACAGTTAGTTGGCACACCATGGTTGCCGACCTAGCGACATGGTGAAATTCGACCTTCACCTTCACAAGAGGGATGGAAGAACCTATGTTACCATCCTATATGCGAATTCCCAATTGTAATCATGTTGTCTAGGGTAATTGAGTCGACGAACCATGGGGAACACAATTCCCATGTTTTCCCTAAAATTGAGTGTTTTCTTGTGTCGTAGTATAGTGTTTGTCTTTGTTTTTGTTCTTGAATCATAAACCCCCACTATTTAGAGGTTTTATTTATAGATACTCAAAATGATTGATAGTGAATTCTTGTAGTCGAACACTATATTGCCTGTGGATTCGACCCTAACCTTTGGTTAGGTTAATTGTTAATAGCGATCACTTTCTTATTTGAGTGTGAACATCATCACCTAGGCGCAGACAACCACTGGAAATCGTAAAATTAGCAAAAATTATTTTTCGCTATGGTCTTCTAAAATCTAGGTTATACCCATTTCCCACTTAATTTTTCCCCTAAATTGTGAATATGAAGTCAGATTTCCAAAATCACGCACGGATTTTGAGATATGTGAAAATTATGATTAAGGACATTCTGAAGCACATGAGGGGTGTTTCAATTTCTCCCCCTTGGGGACATTCTTCCTCAAATTTCAAAGAAACATGCCTAAGAGAAGTAATTATGGAGATTTCGTCCTGACATGAATGTAACAAATGCATTTAAACATCATTTTCAAAAATCTCAACATGAATGCCAAAAATCACCATAATCTTGTTACCATAAACATAATGCATGCAAAATAACATGAGGGCTGAAACTTAAGACTTGAAATCATATAGGGGACTTAAGTTGTTACCTTCGAACTTAGTAGAGTGGAAGAGATATGGGTATCACTTTTTCATGTCCGCCTTGGCTTCACATGTGGTACTTTGAATTTGTTGATTCCTCCAAAGGACCTTAATGGAAGCTACATCTTTGTTTCTCAACATATTTACTTGTCTATCCAAAATCTCCACCGATATCTCCTTATAGGTCAAAGTATCCTCCACAACACCCACAATCTCTAAGGGCACTATAGCAGTTGGGTCACCCACACACTTCCTCAACATAAACACATGAAATACCGAATGAACTATACTCATTTCCATAGGAAACTCCAACTCATGTGCATCCTTACAACTCTCCTAAAAAATCTATAAGGACCCATAAACATTGGGATCAATTTCCCTTTCTTGCCAAACTGGACCACACCCTTCATGGGTGAGACTTTCAAGTAAACTCAATCACCAACCTTAAACTCAAGGTATCTTCTTCTTACATCAGAATATGACTTTTGTCTACTTTGGGCTATCTTCGATCTCTCCCTTATCCACCTCACCATCTCCAAGTCTTCCATAACCAAGTCTGGACCAAGCAATGCCATCTCCCCCACATCAAACCACCCAACCGAGGATCTATAATGCCTACCATATGAAGCTTCAAAGGGAGCCATGTCAATGCTTTAGTGGTAGTGATTGTTGCAAGCAGACTCAATAAGTGGAAGATGTTCATCCCAACTACCCTTAAACTCCAAAACACAAACCCTAAGCATATCCTCAAGAGTTTCGATAGTCTTTTCATCTTGGCCATCCGTTTAAGGATGAAAAGTCGTGCTAAGCTTGACCTTGGTACCAAGACATCTTTGGAAGGACCTCGAAAAGTGAGAAGTAAATTGAGCACCACAATCTGAAATGATGACAAGGTACCCCATGCAGTTAAACAGCTCATGAATATACAACTTGGCATAATCTTTAGCACCATAATTGGTTTTGACCGGTAGAAAATGAGCCAAGTTTGTTATTCTATCGACAACAACCCAAATAGAGTCGACGTGTTTCTTAGTTCTAGGCAAGCAAACCACAAAATCCAAGTTGATTACTTACCACTTCCATGTAGGAATTTCTATGTCTTGGGCTAAGCCATCCGACCTTTGATGTCCGACTTTCACTTGTTGGAAATTGTTACATCCTGATATGAACTTGGAAATATCCCTCTTCATACCAGCCCACCAATACATCTCCCTTAAGTCTCTATACATCTTTGCGAAAGCGGGATGAATAGAATAGGATGAATTATGAGTCTCCTTCAAAATTAACTCCCTTACGTCATCAACATTAGGAACACACAACCTACCTTAGTACCTAAGGGCACCATCTCCCCCATGGGAGAAAACCTCCACTTTACCATCCTTCACCAAGGCCTTCAACTCTAGCAAGGTAGGGTTAAGGTCTTGTTTTGACTTGACTTCCTCAATAAAAGAAGATTTAGAACCATCCACAACCACTACACCACCATTTTCAACTTCATCCAACCTAACCCCCAAACTAGCTAACCGATGAACTTCTCTAGCCACCTCCATGTTACTAAGATCAATATGAGCTAGACTACCCATGGTCACTCTACTTAGAGCATCATCCACAACATCAGCTTTGCCGGGGTGATAATGCACATTCATGTCATAATCTTTAAGGAGCTCTAACCACCTTCTTTGTCTAAAGTTAAGATCTTTTTCTATGAACACATGTTAGATCCTCATGTGGTCGGTAAAAACATCAACATGAACCCCATACAAACAGTGATGCCAAATTTTAAAATCAAACATCGTGGCCGCCAATTCAAGATCATGGATGGGATACTTTTGCTCATGCACCTTATGTTGCCTAGAGGCATATGCTATCACCTTACCATTTTGCATCAAAACCCACCCCAAACCAATTCTTGAAGCTTAACAATGAACTACGAACCCTTCCAATCCTTCCAGTAGAGCAAAGATAGGAGCAGAGATAAGCTTATCTTTCAAAGTTTGGATACCCTTTTTGACATTCATCAGTCCACACAAATTTTGCCATCTTTTGGGTCAACTTTGTCATAGGGGACGCAATAGAAGAGAACCCATTCATAAACCTTCGGTGGTTACCTTCCAAACTCAAGAAACTCCTAATATCCAACAGAGTCAAAGGTCTAGGCCAATTTTTTATCATCTCCGTCTTCTAAGGATCTACCTTAATTGCATCATCTGACACCACATGCCCTAAAAAAGCAACCTTTTTCAACCAAAATTCACATTTATCATATCTAGCAAACATTCTCTCAACCTTTATGATTTGCAACATCACCCTTAAGTGATTCATATGCTCTTCCTCACTCCGAGAATAAATAAATATATCATCAATAAAGATCATCACAAACATATCAAGGTAGGGTTTAAATACCCTATTCATGAGATCCATAAATATAGTCGGTGCATTAGTCAACCCAAAAGATAGAAACACAAATTCAAAGTTCCCATATGTCACGACCTAAGCCTAGGGCCTAGACATGACATATCACATGGGGAACCTGAAGGGACCCCAAGCAAGCCTCTTAACATATCATTACACATTCTTGGTCGCAGAAATAATACAATACCAGTAAAACATTAAAAGCAAGGGTAATGGGACTAAGGGGAAACTTTCATATTATAAACAACAAGAGTTAGTAGAGTCAAAGCTTATAGCATAGATACATAACATGTCCAACAATACTTCTATGACATAAAGATAAAAGCAGTGGCCAAGACAAAGCAACAGGGCTCACCCTCACAGTCAATCATATTCAAAAGAGAGAAAGTCTTAATTTATGAAAAGAGATCATAAGTAACATCCCCAGAATGGAGGACTCACCAACAAGCTTGAGCGAAGTCGTACTAGCCACATGGAGGAGGATGCTTAAGTGGGGCTCGGTTCCTACATAGTGACATCATTTAGGCATAGAGTATGCATTAGTATGTTTGAATGTACTAAGTATGTAAGATGTAATGCAACAATAGATAGACATCATAATCGAAATGCATAATTAGGCAATAGATGGGCATATAGCAATATAACATGAATGGAAGATGCTTGAAGTAAATCATACTTCAATAGAACATAAAAATGTGTAGGTAGTGATCATTCTTAGTGCAATCCAAAGCCTATCACCCTCTTGGAGAGGCGCATGAGGTACAAACCCCTTCATGAGGTTGTTGGAGTACAAAATACCCAACGGGTTGATGGGTACAAACCCCCAACATGGTTGATGGAGTACAAACCCCCCAACAAGATTGATGGGTACAAACCCCCAACCGGGTTGATAGATAGTCGCACCCTACCACTCGTAGTGACAAGAGTACAAATGCCTTGATAGGCTGATAAGTACAAACCCCCAACAAGGTTGATGGATAGTCGCACCCTACAACCTGTGGGGACCTCAGTACAAACCCCTCGATAGGTTATCAAGTTACAAATATCTTGACATAGTTATCCGATGCATAACTCTCGAGTAGGGCATGGTCATATTCCAACTTTATAGAGGTAACATCATATACATACATTACTCTCATCATCATATGGTCATCACAGACCTACTTCTTCTCATCATTATACATCCGATGCATACCTTCATCTCATCATCTTAATATTATTTATATACATTCCTTTTCATCATCATTTCATCATCATATAATCATCATAACATCATTCAACTCATATGACATGCATTGGACCTTCAATTAGTCAAGAAACCATAACCGGTCATTTTATCAAACACTTAGAGGGTGTATAGTACTAGTGTAAAACCATGCAATTCAAGAGTGAAATTGTGCTAGTAAATTCAATGTAAAAGCTTCAATAGATACTTAGTAACACCCTCAAGTAATATACATCAAAATCCTTCATCAAATCTTACCATAGATCTTAGATTCATAGCTCAAAACATGGTAAAACAGTCACAATTTCATAAGCAAACATAGTGTGTAGTGATTTTCATAATAGATAAGACCCATGAGTAAATCATTTTTAAATCATGCAATTTTGAGTAAAAAGGAAGCTTGGGCATCATGCGTGAAAGGAACCCATGAATGAAACCCACATACATTAGTTTTTGAGATGAACTTGGTGAAGATTGGAGATGAAGACTTGAAGCTTGAATGAGAATCTTGAAATTTGGACGAGGGTTTGAGACTTGAATTTTGGAGTGAAATATTTGGCTAAGTGTTTTGGTGAGTATTGGGAAATATTTAGAATGATATGAGGGTGAAAAATGGTTGAGTATAGGTAGTTTCACATTTGGAAACACTTCGGCCCAAGAATTAAAGTCTTATATCGAAGTGAGAAAAATGCCCCCATTTTAACACTGCTGCGCATCACGGGGAGGGAGCGTAGTGTCTATTGGAATTCGTCACTTCAAATATTGAAACTGTTATTCGTTCGCTCTAAAATCGGGGTTAGACCCTTTTTACCCTAAATTTGACCCCCCCGAACAAGAATATCAAGTCAAATTTTCGATATCACATATGGATTTTGAGATACATAGAGATTACGATTCTGGGAACTTCTAAGGTACATTTTTGGGCACTTTTTGGGGTCATTTCAATATCTGCCCCTTAGGAACATTCGTCCCCAAATGTCAAAGAAATACGAGAGACATGAACATTAAAATTTCAGCCCATGTAAGGATGCAATAATGCACTCAAACATCATTTCAAAAATCTCATCATAAGTGTAAAATCATCATCAACTTTCCAATTTAAACATGAACATATGCAATGACATGGGGGTGAACTTAAGACATGAGATCATATAAAGGACTTAGATCAATACCTTAGTATTGAGTGGAGTGGAAAATGTAAGGATATCACTTTTGCATGTTCGCTTCTGCCTCCCAAGTAGCACTTTCAACTTGTTAATTTTGCCAAAGGACCTTAATGGAGGCCACTTCTTTATTCCTCAACCTCTTTACTAGCCTTTCCAAGATCTGAACCGGAACCTCTTCATAGGTCAAACTATCCTCAACAACAACCATAATATCAAGAGGCACGGTGGCATTAGGATCACCCACACATTCCCTCAACATAGATAGATGAAAGACTAGACGAACCAAATCCATCTCACTAGGCAATTCCAACTCATAAGCTACCTTGTCAATCCTTGTTATCACCCTATAAGGACCCAATAATTGTTTTCTCAACTTGCCCTTCTTACCAAAACAAACCACATCCTTCATAGGTGACACCTTCAAATAAATCCAATCACCAACTTGGAATTCAAGATACCTTCTCCTCATATCAGCATAGGACTTTTAGAGACTTTGGGTCATCTTCAACCTTTCTCTAATCATTCTAAGCTTCTCAAGATCCTCTATAACTAGATCTAGTCACAACAAAGCTACTTCACCAATCTCAAACCAACCAACTAGTGATCTTGCAACGCCTCCCATAAACAGCCCCAAAAGGAGCCATACCAATGCTAGAATGATAGCGATTGTTGTAGGCAAACTCAATCAATGAAAGCTGGTCATCCAAACTACCCTTAAGCTCCAAGACTCAATCCCTAAGCATATACTCAAGTGTTTGGATAGTTCTTTCGACTTGGCTATCCATTTGAGGATGAAAGGCCATACTAAGGTTAACTTTTGTACCAAGACTCCTTTGGAAAGACCTCCAAAAGTGTGAAGTAAATTGAGCACCACGATCTGATATGATGGACAAAGGAACACCATGTTACCTCACCAAGTCAAGAATGCACAACTTTGCATAACCCTCAGCTCCATATGTGGTATTAACTGGTAGAAAGTGAGCCAATTTTGTCATCCTATCAACCACAACCCAAATGGAATCAAAACCTTTTCTAGTCTTGGGCAACCCAACCACAAAATCCATATTAATCAGCTCCCACTTGCAAGTAGGCATCTTTATGTCTTGGGTTAGGCCAGCCGACCTTTGAGGTTTAGCTTTTACTTGTTAACAACTATGGCAACAGAAAATAAATTTTGCAATGTCCCTCTTCATTTTGGTGGAACCGCGGTGGATATAATAGGAAGAATTGTGGGCCTCATAAAGGATTTTCTCCCTCAAACAATCAACACAAGGCACACAATACCTACGTTAGTAGCTAAGTGCACCATCTCCCTCTTGAGAGAAAACTTCCACTTTGCCCTCATTCACCATGGCCTTTAATTCAAGCAAGAAGGAGTCAAGATCTTGTTTTACTATCACCTCAACAACCAATGAAGACATAGAACCATCAACAACAATAACACCATTACCAACCTCTCCAGCCTAACTCCCAATCTAGCCAATCGATGCACCTCGCTAGTCATCTCCTTATCACCACTATCAACATAAGCTAGGCTACCCATAGACACCCTACTAAAAGCGTCTGCCACAATATTTGCCATACTGGGATGATAATGCACACTCATATCATAGTCCTTAATAAGTTCTAGCCACCTTCTTTATCTCAAATTGAGATCTCTTTGAGTTAATACATATTGGAGCTTCTTATGATCGGTGAACACATCAACATGCACTCCATAGAAATAGTGACACCAAATCTTTAATGCAAACAATACGATGGCCAATTCAAGATCATGACTAGGGTAGATCTTTTCATGCACGTTGAGTTTCGTGGATGCATAGGCTATCACCTTGCCATTTTGCATTAGTACAAAATCCAAACCAAGTCTAAAAGCATCACAATACACAACAAATCCCTCTAGCTCATTCGATACTGACAATATAGGTGCAGACACAAGCTTATCTTTAAATATTTGGAAGCTCCTCTCACACTTGTCGGTCTACTCAAACTTAACCTTCTTTTGAGTATGTTTTTTCATATGAGAAGCAATGGAGGAGAACCCATTCACAAACCTTCGATAGTAACCCACTAGGCCCAAGAAACTCCTATTATCCAATAGGGTCAATGGTCTAGGCCAATTTCTAATCACATCAGTCTTCCTGGGATCCGCCTTAATACCATCCATCGATACCACATGATCTAGGAAGGCAACCTCCTTCATCCAAAATTCACACTTCTCATATTTAGCATATAATTTCTCATCCCCCAATCTTTGCAACACAATTTTCAAATGGCCCATATGTTCCTCTCTACTATGTGAATAGATCAAAATATCATCAATGAAGTCCACAACAAAGGAATCAAGGTAGGTTTTAAAGACCCTATTCATTTTAGGTCCATGAAGATGGCCGGTGCATTGGTCAACCCAAAAGACATCACTACAAGTTCAAAATACCTATATCTAGTCCAAAAATGCATCTTGGGAATTTCACACTCTCTTACCCTCACTTAATACGCAGACCAAAGATCAATCTTAGAGAAGTGGCTAGTCCCTTGCAATTAGTCAAAAAATCATCAATTCTTGTAAAAGGATACCTATTCTTGATGGTGACCCTATTTAGTTGCCGGTAGTCAATACACACTCTAAGAGACCCATCCTTTGTTTTCACAAACAACACCGGTGCACTCCACGATGATTGGCTAGGTCTAATAAAACCCTTCTTCAATAAATCTTTCAATTGTTCCTTCAACTCTCTTAACTCCGTCGGGGCCATACAGTAAGGGGGAATAAAAATGGCTTGAGTATTGGGGAGACGTCTATACCAAAGTCTATTTCCCTTTCGTGAGGAACACCAAGAAGGTCATTTAGAAAGACATCAAGAAACTCATTCACTATTAGAACCAACTCTATGGGAAGGACATTAGACTCCATATCCCTAATCCTCACAAGATGGTAAAGACACACCCTAGAGATTGATTTACGGGCTTTAATGCAAGAGATTAATCTATCCTTAACCACCACATCTTGACTCTCCCACTCAAGGATGGGTTTATTTCGAAAATCGAACTTGACCCTACAGGTTCTATAATCAATAGGAGCATAATATGCATGCAACTAATCCGTCTCAAGAATAATATCAAAATCAACCATGTCCAACCTAACAAAATCAAATGCAATATATTATGCAAGATACAAATAGGACATCTTCCATAGACTTTTCTAGCAATAATAAATGCAGCAATAAGAGTGGACACCTCATATAACTAATGCAATAATTCGGGCTCAACATGGAACTTTTTGGTAACAAAAGTGGCAACAAAAGAAAGAGTGGCACCTAAATCAATCAATGCATACACATCATAAAAAAAATTTTTCAACATACTAATAGTAACATCGGGCATCTCATCAACCCTTGCCTCCCATGCAAAGCATAAAATTGATTGTGCCTTGGGGCACCATCTTGTCGGCCACCTCTCCCTACTGGAACCACATTAGCACCTTGTGGACGAACCTCCTCACCCATATTGCGATTTTGAGGACAATCTATCTTTTTGTGACCCACTTCCCCACAACAAAAGTATGCATTAGTATCTCTCAAGCATGGGCCCTTATGACCCTTACCATACCTAGGACATACCTTATTAGGAACCACAATACCAATACCTTGGGCCCTTGGAAAGTCATTGGAAACCCTCCTTTGAAATGCATGAAAAAACCCTTGGCCTTTATGGAACCAGTTACCCTTTTGAAACTTACCATAAAAATGGGCCTTCTTAGCCTTATGGCCCCTTCTCTTTCATAATTTTTCCTGTTCCATTTGTTTAGCATGGGTTATCAAACAGAACAAGTCCATGTAACCAATAAACATAGTAGACCGACATTCTTCACTCACTAAGCCGGACACCCCATCATGAACTTTTTCATTCTTGACCTTGGGTTGGCAACCAAGTAAGAAGCAAACTTTGAAAGTTGGTTGAACTTGAGGGCATATTCCCTCACACTCATTGACCCTTGTCTCAAGTTCATGAATTCCACCAATTTAACTCCCTAAGCTCACGAGGGAAGAACTGATTAAGAACAGCTACTTTGAACTCTTCCCAAAGCACTACATAGCCACCTCCCTTCTCTTCCATCCATTGGGTGTACCATATTTGTGCTACCCTTGAATTGGTACGCTGCCAACTCCATTTTTTCTTCTGGCCTTACACCCATGATAGCCAACATCTTGTAGACCTTATCAATGAACTCTTGAGGGTCCTCATCAACCTTTGACTTATAGAATTTTGGGGGATTCATTCTTATGAAGTCTCTTACCTATGAAGCCTATGTAGGAACATGAGGGGCTTGGGCTCCTTGGTTAGGTTGATTAGCCACAACTTCTGTAAGTAAGGCGAGAGCATCCCTAAGCTCTCCATTGGCCAGTTGCTCCTCGGGAGTGTGGGCCTATCTTCGTCTCATGTTAGGTATGATCTAGCATAGCAAAGAACAATCTTTAGGAGGAAAAACTTAGTTCAACTCTATAGCACGACTTAGTACATGAAGAAGGAAACATTTCCTAAACACCTCATAGCCTCCTAATCATAGTTGTGGTGCACAATACAACCATGAATAAGACTCTAATCGACATGGTATGTTGGATGCTAAGGTCTATTAACAAGCTAGTGTTCTGATACCAAGTTTGTCACAACCAAAGCATAGGGCCTAGACATGACACGACACATGGGGAACACGAAGGGACCCCAAGCAAGCCTCTTAACACATCATTACACATACTTGGTCGTGGAAATAATACAATACCAATAAAACATTAAATGCAAGCATAAAGGGACTAAGGAAAAACATCCATATTATAAACAACAAGATTCAATAGAGGCAAAGCTTACTGCGTAAATACATAATATGTCCACAACACCTCTACAACATAAATATAAGAGAAAGGGCCAAGACAAAGCATCTGGCTCACCCTCATAGTCAATACATAGCAAAAGAGAGAAAGTATTAATACATGACAAGCGATCATAAGTAATTTCCCGAGAATGGAGGACTCACCAACAAGCTTGAGCAAAGTCGTACCAGCCACGTGTAGGAGGATGCTCAACTGAGGCTCCGGTTCTTAGATGGTGACATCATGTAGGCATAAAGTATGTGTTAGTACGTTTGAATGTACTAAGTATATAGGATGTAATGCAACAATAGATAGGCAGCATGATCGAAATGCATAATTAGGCCATAGATAGGCATAGCAATATGACATGACTGGAAGATGCTTGAAGCAAATCAAACTTCAATAGAACGTAACAAATGTGTAGGTAGTGATCATTCTTAGTGCAATCCAAAGCCTATCACCCTCTTGGAGAGGCGCATGAGGTACAAACCCCTTCATGAGTTTGTTGGAGTACAAAATACCTAACGGGTTGATGGGTACAAACCTCCAACATGGTTGATGGAGTACAAACCCCCCAACAAGATTGATGGGTACAAACCCCCAACTTGGTTGATGGATAGTCGCACCCTACCACCCGTACTGATAAGAGTACAAATGCCCTAATAGGCTGATGAGTACAAACCCCCAACAAGGTTGATGGATAGTCACACCCGACCACCTGTGGTGATCGAATAAGTTATCAAGGTACAAACCCCTTGACACAGTTACCCGGTGTGCAACCCCCAAGTACGGCATGGTCATAATCTAACAGAATAGAGATAACATCATGTACATACATTACTCTATTTATCATATTATCATCATATAGCTACATTCCTCTCATCATCATACATCATATGCATACCTTCATCTTATCATCTTAACATTATATGCATACATTCCTTTTCATTATCATTTCATCATGATTTCATCATCATATAATCATCATAATATCATTCAACTCATAAGACATGCATTGAACCTTTGATTCCTCAAGAAACCATAATCAGACATTTTATCAAACAATGAGAGGGTGTGTAGTACTATTGTAAAATCATGCAGTTTAAGAGTGAAATCATGCTAGCAAATTCAATGTAAAATATTCAATAGATACTTAGTAACACCCTTAAGCAATATACATCAAAACATTTTATCAAATCTTACCATAGATCTTTTATTAATAGCTCAAAACATGGTAAAATAGTCACAAATTTCATAAGCCGAACATAATGTGTAGTGATTTTCATAATAAATAAGATCCATGAGTATATCATCATTAAATCATGCAATTTCGAGTAAAAAGGAAGCTTGGGCATCATGGGTGAAACAAACCCATGAAAGAAATCCACATACCTTAGCTTTGGAGATGAACTTGGTGAAGATTGGAGATAGAGACTTGAAGCTTGGTTGAAATTTGAATGAGGATTTGAGACTTGAATTTAGGAATGAAATATTTGGTTAAGTGTTTTGGTTAGTATTTGGGAATGTTTAGAATGATATGAGGGTTAAAAATGGCTATGTAAAAGTATTTTCACGTTTGGGAACACTTAGGCACAAGACTTAAAGTCTTGGACCGAAGTCAGAAAACTGCTTCCATTTTAACATTATTGCACATCATGGAGAGGGTGCGCAGTAGCTATTAGAATTCATCACCTTGAATTTTGAAATTGTGATTTATGGGCTCTGAAATCAGGGTCAGACTCTTCTCTCTCTAAACATGACCCCCCCTGAACAAAAATATGGTGTCGAATTTTTGATATTGTGTACGGATTTTCAGATATATGGAAATTACGATTCTGGGCACTTCCGAGGCATATTTTCGGGCACTTTTTGGGGTCGTTTCAGCATACCTATTTTGAAAATACGTGTTGGGAATATCACACTCCCTCCTATTCACTTGGTGGTATCTGGAACGAAGATCAGTCTTAGAAAAGTGATTAGCCCTTTGTAGTTGATCAAAAAGGTCATCAATTCTTGGTAGAGGGTACTTGTTCTTTATGGTAAACTTATTAAGTTGTCGGTAATCAATGCACATTCTAAGGTAACCATCCTTTTTCTTTACAAACAACAATAGTGCACCCCAAGTTGACTTACTAAGCCATATAAAACCCTTCTACAACAAATCACTCAAATTGATCCTTCAGCTCTTTCAGCTCTATTGGGGCTATACAGTAAGGGGAAATAGAAATGGGTCGTGTATAGGGAAGGAGGTCTATACCAAAGTATATTTCCCTTTCTAGAGGAATGTCAGGAACCTCATAAAGACATCAAGAAACTCATTGACCACCAGAACTGACTCAATAGGAAGGACTTCTGACTCAACATCCCTAACCCTTACAAGATGATAAATGCAACCCTTAGAAATCAACTTTTGGGCCTTACGACAAGAAATAAATCTACCCTTAACCACCATATTACGACTTTTCACATTTAAGGATAGTCTTATTAGGGAATTGGAATTTAACCTTACAGGTTCTACAATCAATAGAAGCATGATATGCATGTAACGAATCCATCCCAAAAATACTATCGAAATCTACCATATCTAATTTAACAAAATCACAAGGAAAGATTTTATGCAATATGAACACGGGATAATTTCTATAGACTCTTTTAGCAACAATGGACTCACCAATGGGGGTAGACACTTCATAAGGTTCACAAAACAATTTTGGACTCACATGAAGCTTTTTGGCAACAAAAGGAGCAATGAAAGAAAGAGTGGCACTTAGATCTATCAATGCATATACATCATAATTAAAAAATCTTTCACATACCTGTGACAATATCAGGCACTTCATCCACTCCTTGCCTTCCTTGGAGAGCATAGAACATATTTTGCCTTGGAGCACCCCCTTATTGGCCTCCTTTTGCCCTTTGACCCACATTAGAACCTTGATGTTGATGACGACCATCTCTACCTTTACTTTGCATATGAGGACAATCAACAACCTTGTGAGCCACTTCACCAAAACCATAGCAAGCATTAGAATTTCCCAAACATTGGCCACCATGGTTTCTACCACATCTTTCGCATTGTAGATTAGACACTCCACCTTTACCACCTTGGAATCTTGGGTTTCCATTAGAAAATATCTTGTTAGTATTATTGGAAGACCCTTGGACTTAGAACTTTTAGCCTTAAGGAAACTAGCCACCTTTAGACTTGCGAAACCACCTTCAAACGAAGCCCTCTTAGACTTACCACTTGTTCTCTTTCTAAGTTTTCCCCTTCTAGTTGTTTTGCATATGTCATGAGCCGAGACAAATTGATATCACTCACTAGCATGGCGGTATGACTCGTTAAACAAGTTAGACACTCCAGACACAAATTTGTTCATTCTAGCTCTAAGGTCGACCACCAAATATGGAGCATACTTGGAAAGCTTGTTGAACTTAAAGGCATACTCCCTCACACTCATGGAACCTTGCTTGAGGTTCATAAACTCGATCACCATAGCCTCTCTTCGCTCGATAGGAAAGAACTGGTCGAGGAAGGTAGCTTTGAACTCCTCCTAAGGTAGCCTCTCCAATTTTCATTGAGTAAACTAAATTTGGATCACACATTTTAGTTGGTAGGCCATTGACTCTGCTTTCTCCTCCAAATTAACCCCCATGATAGATAGCACCTTATACCCTAATTGATGAACTCTTGGGATCCTCTTCCGACTTGGACCCATGAAACTCCGGTGGATTCATTCTTGTGAAATCCCTCACCCTATAGGCAGGAGTAGGATCATGAAGGGCTTGGACGCTTTGGTTCATTTGGTTGGTCATAGCATGGGCCAACATTGTGATGGCATCCCGCAACTCTTCTTGGACTACCCGTACATCTTGAGGAACTTGTGGAGCGGGAGGGGCCGGTTGATCCTCAGGTGTACGAGCTTTCTTTAGCCTTCCTCTTGGTATCGACATGATCTGTGACATGTATGACCAATGCTTGTAAAACATTCACTTGCATAATACATAGTACATATGTGGGAAGAGACCTTAACTGACATAGACCAAGCGAGCTACTACTAGGAATCCAAGGCATGTCACCCCCTTGGTAAGGTGATTGAGGCATGTCATCCCCTCGAGAAGGTGTGATCTACTTGCCATGGTAAACCACACAATAAATAGTCTGAGGCACGTCGCCCCTCGACAAGGTGTGGTATAACTAGATGGATCCACAAGTATAACAAGGGTAATAATTATAATCCTATGGTGGCACATAGTTTAGAGACTAAAGACATTATATAGGGACCCATTAAGTCAAGCCCCCATCTTAAGCATCAATCAATGCAAAATCAAATCCCACGAAATACATAAAGTAATCATAATTTAATCATAACATGAATAACTTCTAAGAACAAGACTTTAGTAGCTCTTATGATTGACCTCTATTAGTGAGCTTAACTTGAACATGAGAATAGATCATAATCATACATAAATCTTGTGTTGACATGAATAACTCACAAAAAGTAAAAATCTTGAAATAGGGCTGAACTTGATACTTGCAACATCATGGATACGTTATGAATTCAATACAAGATTGAAAGTCCTTAATCATCATGAAGTTACTTGACATGTAAATCATGTAATAGATCGCCAATAACTTGAGAATTCTTGTCATATCATTTTATCAAACACATGGTGGGTTCATGATACTTGTTAAAAATCATGTAATTCAAGAGTGAAACAAGATGAGTACACTCAATGCAAATCAACCCATCAACATGGTAGTACAAATCTCATGTAGGGTACCTTGTAATCCATCACAAAAGCTCATAATAGTTATTAGTTGCACAGCTCAAAATGTGCATAGTCTCAATAGACAAAATCAATTCATGGAGTAAGCTTGAAATATAATTCATGCATAATCAATCAATACTTGATAAAAACCCAACATGATTTATATTCATAATTCGATAATAAGAGATATCCATAGGTAACACAACTTGAAAACATACAATTTATATAAAATGAGAAAGTCGGGCTCCAAGGGTGAAAGGACTCATGGATGAAGACCCACATATCTTAAACCTTGAATCCCTTGAAGAGAATTCTTAGTATGCTTAGAACTTAAAATGAGTCCTTGAGTTCCAAATTTGAGTTTGAAATCCTTAGATTTGAATGAAAGAATCGATAGAGTCCTTGACAGGTTTTAGAGAGGGTTTTGTGAGTTATAGAGTTGAAAAATGGCTAAGTATGAGAGATTTCACGTTTAAGTGGGCATGGGGCAATGACCCTAATTCCCTTGGGTGAGATAACAAAACCAAGGAAAATATTACACTGGTCCATGCCCCAGGCACGATGCAGACCAGACGCGGCCTTCAAAATAAATAGTAGAGCACCCTAGGCGCGTCGCACCTTGGGCACAGACAGCTCCTGAAAATCATAAAATTAGCAAAAATTATTTTTCGCTATGAGTCTTCTAAAATCCTGGTTATACCCATTTTCCACTCAATTTTACCCCTGATAGAGAATATAAAGTTGGATTTTCGAAATCATGCATGAATTTTGAGATATATGAAAATTATGATTATGGGGTATTCTGAAGCACATGAGTGGTGTTTCAGATTGAGCATGATGTTTTAAATTGTGTCTACTCCTACTGAGCTTACTTTTAAAAGTATAATTTACTCTAAACTTGCATAAACTGATTTGAGTATGAGTTGTTGAGTCGAGGTGAGTGAGTTGAGCTTTACTTTCCTTAAGCTATTTTATATACTAGTATATTCTATGTACTGACATCCATTTAAGCTTGCATCTTTTCATGATGCAGATACAGGTGATAGAGGATTTCAGCTCATGCATCATTGAGGTCCGGATCATTATACTTCTCGAGTTTGTCAGCCCTCTTTGCCATCTGGAGGTGGTCTTTCATTTTACTAGTTTGTTTGATACCTTTTTTTTCTTTGATTGGGGTGTTCATGGTCTGTTATGACACCATCTAGACTTTTTGAGTAGAGGCTTCATAGATCATGAGTAGAGGAGTATCTAGTAATGATGTACTCCAATCTAATTTATTTTACAAGTATAATACGATAGAGTTATTTATATATTATATGATTTATCCTTGCATATGAATGCTTGAGTTCTTCTTCTGTTGTTAAGTACGATTTGACGATAAGGCCTAGTGGTTCGCTCGGGGGCTAGCAGTAGTCTTTGAGTGCCAGCCACGAAAAGGGTTCCCTCTTGGGGCATGACAAACATGGTATTAGAGCACAGAGTTTAATAGTCCTAGGAAGCCTCTGAAACCGTGTCTAGTAAAGTCTTGTTTATGACCATGTTGTGCACCACACTTCATAAGAGAGAATCTATAGGACATTAGGAATGGTTACACTTCTTTTGTATTCTAAGTTTGCGTGTCTAGAGTTGATAACTCTATAAAGCTCTTTTCGAACTTATGCATTATGCAATTGCATATCATGCCTCCTAGATACATTGTAACCTAGAGGAATGCTTCAACTAGCACTACTGAGAACGCTGCTTCAGAGGTGCCTTCTTAGATAGAAATGAGGGGCCGAGGTCAACTGGCCAGAACTGCTAGTGTCCTTATGATACCTACTGCTCCACCTGCTCCTACAGCTGAGGATTAGATGAGCTATTTCCATGCTCACATAGTTGGTAGATACCAAAAGTGGGAACCATGGTTCACAGAATCTTAGTTCTTGCTCTCAAGAGCCGATGGCTGCCTCTAGATTGAGAGATTTTGGAGGATGAACCCACCTATTTGCACTAGGTCCAAGGTTGAGGAGGACCCTCAGAACTTCATTGATGAGATGTGGAATGTATTTAAAACTGTGCATTGACTAAGACCGAAGGAGTTGGGCTCGCAACCTATTACCTCAAGAATGTGGAGAATATGTGGTACAATCAGTAGGAAGAGAGTCGAGGTGAGGATGCTGAGGCTACTACTTGGGATGAGTTTGAGAGTGCCTTTCTCGATTACTTCTTCCCTCAAGAGTTTCTAGAGGTAAAGGTCGAGGAGTTTGTGAATCTAAAATAGGAGGGCATGACAGTTAAAGGGTATAGGCTTAAATTCATCTAGCTATCAAGGTATGCCCTAGAGATGGTTCAGGATATGAGGGAGAGAATGAGGAAATTTGTATCAAGGTTGAGTAAGCAGGTGAAAAGAGAGTTCAAGGCAACATTGTTGATTCCAGGTATGGATATCTCCATAATGATGGTTTATGCCCAATAAACTGAGGAAGATAAGAAGAAACACAAAGAGGATAATCTGAGTAAGAAGGCTAGCTCAGTAGGGCTCGAGCTTACGTAAACTAAGCAGGGTAAGGGAGATAAGTTATATTTCCATAAGAGGTCCTCTAGCTATGCACCATCTTCAGCTAGTGCACCAGCCCCCAGCCAAAGATATGATCAGAGGTCCCAAGGTTAGCCAAACTTTAGGGTACAAGGTGTACAGTCTCAAGCAAGTACAACCCGTGGCTCCAGAGGGAAGCCACCTTGTGGGAGGTGTGACTAGATTCATCTAAGAAATTGTAAAGATGGAGGGAATGGTTGCTACAAGTGTGGTCTTTTTAGCCATTTTCAAAGAGATTGTCTGATATGGGCCAATAAGGCCCAGACATCTACCACAGCACCACCAGTGAGGGGTAATTAAACAGGTGCTGCAAAAGGGGCAGGCAGTAGGACAAACCATCTGTATGTGATGGGGAACTGAAAGTACCAAGAGATTGCACTAGATGTTGTGAAGAGTATACTTCAATTCTTTACCTTTCCTCGCTATGCTTTACTTGATCGGGGTGCAACTTGTTCTTTTGTGATGCCATACATGGCAAGTAAATCTGAGATTCTTCTAGAGTTCTTGCTTGAGCAATTTTCTATTTCTACTCCTCTTGGTGAGTTCATTCAATCTAAGAGGATCTATAGAAATTGTGTAGTGTACATCTATCATAGGGATACTCTTGTTGACTTGATTGAGGTGGAGATAGTTGATTTTGATGTGATCCTTGGTATGGACTAGCTTCACGCCTACTATACCTCTGTTGATTGCTGAACTCGGACATGTCAAATTTCAATTTTTGAATGAGCATGTTATCAAGTGAAAAGGAGATTCTGTTGCGCTGAAAGGTATGTTTATTTCTTGCCTCAAGGCTCTATGACTGATTTCTAAAGGATGTATCTATCACCTCATGCGAGTTAAGTCTGATAATATTAAATCACCTTCTCATGAGTCTATTCCGATTGTGAGTGAGTTTCATAATGTATTCCCCAAGGATCTTCCTGGAGTCCCTCCTGATATGGAGATTCACTTCGGAATTGGTATTCTTCCTAATACCTAGCCTATTTCCATTCCACCATATGGGATGGCCCCAGTTTAAACAGTTGAAGGAGTAGTTGAGGGATTTGTTAGAGAAGGGGTTCATAAGGCCGAGTGTCTCTCCATGGGGTGCACTAGTCTTGTTTGTGCGAAAGAAGGATGGTGCACCTAGGATGTGTATTGACTACTGTTTGTTGAATAAGGTGACCATCAAGAATAAATATCCCCTTCCAAGGATTGATGATTTGTTAAACCAACTTCAGGGTGCCACTATTTTCTCTAAGATAGACCTCAGATCGGGCTATCATCAATTGAAAGTGAGAGAATGTGACATCCCAAAGATGGCTATTCAAACTCGATATGGTCACTTTGGGTTCTTTGTGATGTTATTTGGCTTGAAAAATGCCCCCGTAGCTTTTATGGACCTGATAAATAGAGTATTCAGACAGTATCTGTACATGTTCGTGATTGTGTTTATTGACGATATTTTAGTGTATTCTAGAGATGAGGAGAAGTATGTCAATCACCTTAGAATCGCTTTGCAGATAGTTCGAGACAATGAGTTATATGTAAAGTTTTCAAAGTGCAAATTTTTGCTCATATCTATGGCTTTCTTAGGTCATGTTATTTCTGGAGATGAAATTCGAGTGGATACTCAAAAGATTGAGGTGGTTAAGAATTGGCGCAGACCAACCTCACCAATCGATAAAAGAGGCTTTCTGGGATAGACTAGCTATTATCGGAGGTTTGTCGAAGGGTTTCTTCCATATCTCCACCATTGACCTAATTGACTCAGAAGAAGATCAAGTTTCAATGTTTTGATAACTGTAAGAGGAGTTTCCAAGAGTTTAAGACGAGGTTAACCACTGCACCAGTGTTGACCTTAAGGTGCATGAGAAAAATTGCCCCACTCACGACTTACAGTTGGCAGCACTGGTGTTTGCTCTCAAATTATAGCGCTACTACTGTATGGAGCACACGTTGATGTATTCACAGACCATAAGAGCCTGCAACACGTCTTCACCCAGAAGGAGCGTAACTTGAGGTAGAGGAGATAGCTTGAGTTGCTTAAGGACTATGACATGAACATCCTTTATCATTCAGGTAAAGCTAATGTGGTTGCAGATGCTCTTAATAGGTTGCCCATGTGGAAGAGGAAAAGACAGAGTTAGCCAAAGAGGTTCATAGACTGGCACGATTGAGAGTCCAATTAGATGGATCAGACCAAGCAGGAGTTCTTCTTCATAATAGATCTGCATCATCTCTAGTAGTGGAGATGAAGGAGAAATAAGATCAAGACCCTATTTTATTACAGTTGAACGAGGATGTGCATAAGCAGAAGGTAATGGCTTTTGTCAAATTGAATGAAATGCCCCAAAATGTGCTTCGAAAATGCCCATAATTTTAATTTCCATGTATCTCAAAATTTGTACATGAGATCAAAAATCTAACTTCTTATTCTCGATCAGGGGGAAAAATTAAGTGGGAAATGGGTATAACCCGGATTTTAGAGGACCCGTAGCAAAAAATAAATTTGCTAATTTTCCATTTCCAGTTTTCATCCGTAAAGTGGATTGGGTGCGGATCAATGTTATTCTTTCCTTTGTGATGGGTCTGCATCCTAGACCAGATATGGTTCCGTTCGACCTTTTCCTTAGCTTTCATTTTAGCCAAGGGCATTGAGGTCATAGTCCAATGCCCACTTATGTGCAAAACACCCATACTTAGCCATTTTTCAACTCTATATCACTCAAATCTCTTATAAAAACCACTCCAAGACTTAACCAAATTTCTCATTCAAATTTCTTGATTTCAAGCCTAACTTTGGAACTCAAGGATTCTCTTCAAACTCTAAGTTTTGTTCAAGTTCATCTCAATAAAAGACAAGTTTGAGGTATGTGGGTTTCATCCATTGGGTCCTTTCGCCCATGGAGCCCAATCTTCCTTTTTATGAAAGTTGCATGTTTTCAAGTTGTAGCATCTATTTGTATCTTTTATTATGGATTATGATTTTAAATTATGTTGGGGTTTTATGAAACATTGATTGATTATGCATGACTATCCATTTCAAGATTATATCATGAATTGATTTTGTTTATTGAGATTATGCATATTTTGAGCTATAAAACTATTATCTATTATGAGATTTGATGATGGATTTCAATATACCATACATGGGGGTTTCACTACACATCGATAGGTTGATTTGCATTAAGTTTTCTTATCTTATTTCACTCTCGAATTGCATGATTCAGAACTAGTTTCATGAACCCACCAAGTGTTTGATAAAATGTCAAGTCAAGATTTCTCAATTTATTGATGATATATTACATGATTTACATGTCAAGTTACTATATGATGATTAAGGGCTTAATTTGTATTGAATTCATGAAAAGTATCTATGATGTTACAAGTATCAAGTTAAGCCCTATTCAAGATATTTACCTCTTGTGAGCTATTCATGTTAAAGCAAGGGTTCTTGTATTATTATGATCTACTCTCATGTTTCAAGTTAGGCTCATCACTAGAGGACAAGTATGTTTATGAGCTACTCAAGTCATGTTCTTACAAGCTATACATGTTATGATTAAAATATAATTATTTCAATATTTCATGGGATTAGACATATCACTGATTGATTGGATGTCAGCGTGGACTATCTTCAAAGGTCCGTATGCCTTTCCTCAAACTATGTACCAGCATAGGATTAAACTTTGCCCTTACTTTACTAGTGGATCCATTAGTGCACTTTATTATGAAATCCACCCTGAAATGGGACGAGCTCCCATAAGAGAGGTTACTTCTACAAAATGGGAAGGGATCCCCCGTAAGGTAAAATATGGTTTACCTTGGCAAGTAGACCACCTCTCTACCGATGAGGGGTAATTATCGAGATTCTAAATTATAGCTCATTAGGTGTTACTTTTGTCTGTTAAGGTCTCCTCCCACACATGTACTATGTTCTATGCAAGTTGAATGATTTACAAGCATGTTTTACTTCAAGCATTGACCATGCATGCCATATTGATATCTCACTTATCTATTGCTTATTACTATGCATTTTGACTATATTGGCTTCTGTCTTGTTGTAATGCATCCTACATACTTTGTACATTAATGCATATTCTATGCCTACATGATATTATCATATAAGGAACGGAGCACCATTTGATCATCCTCTAAATGGCTAGTACGCTCCTTTGAAGCAAGCATTGGTGAGTCCTCAAGTTCGAGGACACTATCTTTAATACTCTTACTATATTGAGACTTCTTCATGTTGAATGCTTGTTATTTTGAGGGTGAGCCTAGAGAGTGTCTTGGCCCCCACTCCATTTTATGTTAGAGGTGTTGTTGGAGTGTTTGATGTATTTAAGCTATGAGCTTGTCTCTTGAATGTTTTATGATTATCAAAGATTTCCCCTAGTCTTGTTTCCCCGATTTATATCTCTTGTTGTTGTTATTTTGCTTCTGTGACCAAACATATGTGATTGATATAATAAGAGACTTGTTTGGGGTTCCTTTGGGTTCCCCATTTGCTGTGTCACGTCTAGGCCCTAGGCTTGGTTTGTGACAAACTTGGTACCAGAGCACTTGGTTGTTGATGGTCCTCGAAATAAAACACACCATGTCAAATAGAGTCTTATTCATGGTTGTGAAGCATGCTAGAACTATGAATGGGGGGCTATGATGCATTTTAGGAAATGTTTCACCTCTTCATAGTCTATATCGTGCTTTAGATGTAAGTGTAAGGCTTTTCCCTAACGAATGCTCTTTTCTCTTATAAATCATGCCAATTCGAAGAGGGAGACTAAGGAGAGCCCGTACACCCGAGGAGCAACCGGCCCTTCCGCTCCTCAAGCTACGCAAGGTGAAGGGATAGGCTAAGATGAGTTCTGAGATATTATTACAATGTTGGATCATGCTATGACCATCCAAATCAACCAAGGGGCCCAAGCCCCTGATGCTCCCACTCACGTTTCTGAGATGAGGAATTTTACTAGAATAAACCCACTGGAGTTCCATGGATCCAAGATGGATGAGGATCCTCTAGAGTTTATAGATGAAGTGTATAGCGTGCTATCCATCATGGGGGTCAACTCAGAGGAAAAGACAGAGTTGGCGGCCTACCAACTCAAAGAGGTGGCTCAAATTTGTTTTACACAATGGAAGTTGGAGAAGGGGAATGATGATGTTATCCCTTGGAAAGTGTTGAAAGTCGTATTTCTCAACTGGTTCTTTCCTATAGGCCTAAGGGAGGCTAAGATGATGGAGATTATGAAACTTAAGCAAGGTTCCATGAGTCTGAGGAAGTATGTCATCAAGTTAAGCCAATCTCCAATTATGCTCCACAATCGGTTGCCGAGCCTAGATCAAGAATGAACAAATTTTTATCGGGAGTGTCCGACTTGATTAATAAGGAGTGTTGTAATGCCATGCTAGTAGGTGATATGAATTTGTCATGCCTCATGACATATGTGTAACAACTAGATGGGGAAAGCTTAGAAAGAGAAGAAGTGGTGAGTCCAAGAGGGCTCATTTTGAAAGTGGTTTCTAAAGTTCCAAAGGTGGCCAGTTTCCTCAAGGCCACAAGTTCCAAGGTCAAGGGTCATACAATGCCCCTACCAAGAGGTTTGCCAATGATAGAGTGACTAACCCAAGATTCTAAGGTGGTAATGGAGGAATGGAAAAACGTAGATGCCCGAATTGTGAAACGATTCATAGTGGTCCATGTTTGAGGAATTCTAATGCTGCTTTAGTTACGGTGAGATGCTACATAAGGTTATTTATTATGCTCATGCTCAAATCGTCCATAAGGCCAAGGTGCAAATGCAGGTCAAAAGGGAAGGGAAGGCCAACAAGGGGAGTGCTCCAAGGAAAAATAGATTCTATGCTCTTCAAGGGAGACAAGGGGTGGATGAGGTGCCCGATGTCATCATCGATATGTTAAAGGTTTTTTATGTTAATGTGTATGCATTGATAGAACCGGGTGCCACTCTTTCTTTTATTACTCCTTTTGTTGCCAAAAAGCTTCATGTTAGTCCAAATTGTTGTGTGAACCTTATGAAGTGCATACCGCCATTGGTGAGTTCATTGTTGCTAAAAGAGTCTACAGATAGTTTTCCGTGTTCATATTGCATAAAATCTTGCCTTGTGATTTTGTTGAATTAGATATGGTGAATTTTGATGTCATTCTTGGGATGGATTGGTTACATGCATATTATGCTTCTATTGATTGTAGAACCTATAGGATTAAATTCCAATTCCCTACTGATCCCGTCCTTGAGTGGGAAAGTCGTGATGTGGTGGTCAAGGGTAATTCATTTCTTGTCTTAAAGCTCAATAGTTAATTTCTAAGGGTTGTCTCTATCATCCTGTGAGGGTTAGGGATGTTGATTCCAAAGACCTCCCTATTGAGTCGGTTCCAATGGTTAATGAGTTCTTTGAAGTCTTTCACGATGAGCTTCCCAGTGTCCCTCCTGAATGAAATAGATTTTGATATAGACCCCCTTCCCGATACTCAACCCTTTTCTGTTCCCCCATATAGTATGGCCCCGGGGGAGTTGAAGGAGTTAAAGGAGCAATAGAGGGATTTGTTGGAAAAGGGTTTTATAAGTTCTAGTAAGTCAACTTGGGGTGCACTAGCGTTATTTGTGAAGAAAAAGGATTGTTCTCTTAGAATGGGCATTGATTACCGACAACTTAATAGGGTTAACATAAAGAACAGGTACCCTCTACCAAGGATTGATGACCTTTTTGATCAACTTCAAGGGGCTAGTCAATTTTCTAAGATTAATCTTCGATCTGGGTATCACCAAGTAAAAGCGAGGGAGTATGACATTCCCAAGACTTTTCCAGACTAGGTATGTGCATTTTGAGTTTGTGATTATGTCCTTTAGGTTGACTAATGCACCAACTATATTTATGGACCTTATGAATAAGGTCTTTAAATTGTACCTTGACATGTTTTTGGTGGTTTTTATTGATGATGTATTGATTTATTCCGATAGTGAGGAGGAACATGTGAATCATTTGAGGATGGTGTAGCAAATCTTGAGGGAGGAGACTTTGTATGCTAAATACGAATAATGTGAGTTTTGGTGGAAAGAGGTTGCTTTTCTAGGGCATGTGGTGTTGTGTTATGGCATTAAGGTTGATCTTAAGAAGACGGAGATTATTAGAAATTGGCCTAGACCTTCGACTCCATCAGATATTAGAAGTTTCTTATATTTGGCGGGTTATTACCAGAGGTTTGTAAATAGTTTCTCATCTATTGCTTCTCTATGACTAAATTGACACAAATAAGGCAAAATTTGTGTGGACCGATTAGTGTGAAAAGAGTTTCTAAACCTAGAAAGATAAGCTTGTCTCTGCTCCTATCTTAGCTCTATCGGAAGTGTTTTTTGTACATTGTGATGCCTCAAGAATCCGAGTGTGTTCTGATGCAAAATGGTAAGGTGATAGCATATGCCTCTAGGCAACTTAAGGTGCATGAGAAGAATTATCCCACTCATGATCTTGAATTGGCGGTCGTGGTATTTGCTTTGAAATTTTAGTGTCACTGCTTGTATGGGGTTAATGTTGATATGTTTACCGAGCATAAGAGTCACCAATATGTGTTCACCCAGAAAGGTCTTAACTTGAGATAATGAAGGTGGTTAGAGTCCTTAAAGATTATGATATGAGTGTGCATTATCATTCCGGCAAAGTTAATATTGTGGTCGATGCCCTAAGTAGGGTGTCTATGTGTAGTCTAGCTAATCTTGGTGATGGTGGCAAAGAGGTGGCTAGAGAGGTTCACTTGTTAGCTAGATTGGGGGTTAGCTTGGATAAAGTTGATAATGGTGGTGTAGTGGTTGTTGATGGTTCCAAATCATCCTTAATTGAGGAGGTAAAGGCAAAACAAGATCTTGACTCCGCCTTGCTAAAGTTGAAGGCCTTGGTGAGAGATGGTAAAGTGGAGGTTTTCTCCTAAGGGGGAAATGGTGCCCTTAGGTACCAAGGTAGATTGTGTGTGCCAAATGTGGTTGACTTGAAAGAATTGATCTTGAAGGAGGCCCATAATTCATCCTATTCCATTCACCCTAGTTCTATAAAGATGTATAGAGACTTGAGGGAGGTGTATTCATAGGGTGGTATAAAGAGGGACATTGCCAAGTTCATATCCGGATGTCACAATTGCCAACAAGTGAAAGGCGAACATCAAAGGCGGAGTGGCCTAGCCAAGATAAAGAGAATCCCACATGAAAGTGGGAAGAGATCAACATGGATTTTGTAGTTGGGGTGCCTAAGACTAGGAAATATTTTGACTCTATTTAGGTTGTTGTGGATAGAATGACAAAGTCGGCTCGCTTCTTAGCGATCAAAACTAATTATGATGCCGAAAATTATGCCAAGTTGTATATATATGAGTTTGTTAAATTGCACGAAGTGCCCTTATCTATCATTTTGGATCATCATGCTCAATTCACTGCTCACTTTTGGAGGTCCTTCCAAAGACGTTTTGGTACCAAGGTTAATCTTAGCATGACTTTTCATCCTCAAACGGATGGTCAAGCTGAGAGGACTATCCAAACTCTTGAGGAAATGCATAGAGATTTTTGGAGTTTAAGGGTAGTTGGGATGAGCATATTTCACTCATCGAGTTCGCTTACAATAATAGCTACCACTTAAGCATTGGTATGGCTCCCTTTAAAGATCTTTATAGTAGGCATTGTAGATCCCCAATTGGGTGGTTTGAAGTGGGGAAACTAGCCTTGCTAGGTCTAAATTTGGTCATGGAGTCCATGAAGAAGGTAAGGTTGATGAGGGAGAAATTGAGAACATCCCAAAGTAGACAAAAGTCCTACTCTAATGTGAGGAGAAGAGATCTTGAATTTGAGGTTGGTGATAGGTTTTTCTTGAAAGTCTCACCTATAAAGGGTGTGGTTCGATTTGGCAAAAAGGGAAAATTGAGCCCAAAGTTTATGGGTCCTTATAAAGTTTGAGAAGAGTGGTAAGGTTGCATATGAGTTAGAGTTGCTAATGGAGATGAATATGGTCCATCTAGTCTTCCATGTGTCCATTTTGAGAAAATGTGCCCTTGGATGTTGTGGGAGTTGTACAAGATAATTTGACCTATGAGGAGGTCTCGGTAGAGATTTTGGATAGGCAAGTGAAGAGGTTGAGAAACAAAGATGTAGCTTTCGTCAAGGTTCTTTGGAAGATCTAACAAGTTAAAAGTGCCACATGGGAAGCCGAGGAAGACATGCAAAGCATTATCTGTATCTCTTCTACTCTACTCAAGTCGAAGGTACTAATTGAAGTGAAATAACCCCAAAAAGTGCCCACAATTGTGCCTCGAAAATGCCCATAATTGTGATTTCCATGTATCTCAAAATTTGTGCATGTATCAAAAATCTGACTTTATACTCGTGATAAAGAGGCAAAATTGAGTGGGGAATGGGTCTAACCCTAATTTTGGAACAATCGTATCAAAATATGAAATTCCAAAAAAATCAATTTGCAGAATTGATCCGCGCCCCTGGCGTGACGCGGCCAGAGCATGGATAAATGTTATTTTTTCCTGTTATTTCTTGTTTTGTACAATGCCTTTGGGTCTTGGGACTAAACCTTCCCATACGTAAACACACCTATGTTTAGCCATATTTCAACTTTATATGATATAACACATTCCCCAAAATCTTCTCAAACACTTAGACAAATCTTTTACGCAACATCAAGGGTTCCAAAATCATTTGGGATATTAAGGAATTCATTCAAGCTTCAAGTTCTCATCTCAATCTTCATCAAGGTATTCTCCAAAGTTGAGGTACGTGGGTTTCAACCATTGGGTTCTTTACCTTATGGTGCCCAAGCTTCCTTTTAGCATAAATTGCATGTTTCTAAGTTGATTTACTTATGGGTCTTCTTATTATGAATTTTACTATTAATTATGTTGCAGTTTTGCAAAAGTGTGACTGTTTATGCATGTTTTGAGCTATGAATCAAAGATCTATGATGAGTTTTGATGAGGTGTTTAAATGTGTTTTGCATGATGGTATTACCAAGTGTTAGTGGGTTGATTTACTTTAAGTTTTCTTGCATGATTTCACTCTTGAATTGCATGGTTGTGCACTATAATTACGTACCTACCAAGTGTTCGATAAAATGTCCAGTTTAGGGTTCTTGAGCTATTGATGTCCCATTGCATGACCTATGACTTCAATGATTTTACGATGATGAAAGGAATGTATATATGTGTTGAATTCATGAAAAACATCTATAGTGTTGCAAGTGACCATACCATAGATGAGGGGGATGCACCTCATCTACGTTGTCATGTGGTGGCAATCCCGTACTACCATAGATGAGGGGTATGTATCTAATCCACCTTTCAAGCTTGTGGCATGCCATGGATTTTGGTTGAAAGAGGTTGTCTTTCTAGTTTCATGTGGTGTCGGGGGATGGTATTAAGGTGGATCCTAAAATTGGCCTAGACCTTTGACCCCATCGAAAATTAAAAGTTTCTTGGGCTTAGTGGGTTACTATCGGAGGTTTTTGAATGGGTTCTCTTTTATTGCTTCTCCTATTACTAAGTTGACTCAAAATAAGGCTAATTTGTGTGGACTGATAAGTGTGAAAAGAGTTTCCATACCTTGAAGGATAAGCTTGCCTTCACTCCTATCTTGTCTCTACCGGAGGGTTTGAAGGTTATGTTATGTATTATGATGCCTCACAGATTGGTTTGGGTTGTGTTTTGATGCAAAATGGTAAGATTTTAGCTTATGCCTCTAGACAACATAAGGTGCATGAAAAGAACTATCCTACCCATGATCTTGAATTGACCGTTGTGGTTTTTGCTTTGAAAATTTGGCATCATTATTATTATGTGGTGCGTGCTGATGTGTTTACCAATCATAAGAGTCTCCAATATGTGTTCACTCAAAAAGACCTCAACATAAGACAACGAAGGTGGTTAGAGCTTCTTAAGGACTACTATATGAGTGTACATTATCACCCCGATAAGGTTAATGTTGTGGCCGATGCTTTGAGTAGAGTGTCTAGAGGTAGCCTAGGTCATATTGATGATGGGGCTAAAGAGGTGGCTAGAGAGGTTCATCGGCTGGCTAGATTGGTGATTAGGTTAGAAGAGGTTGATAATAGTGGTATTATGGTTGTTGAAAGTTCAAAATCTTCTTTGGTTGATGAGGTAAAAGCAAAGAAAGATCTTGACCTCTCCTAGATAGAATTGAAGGCCTTGGTGAGAGAGGGTAAGGTGGAGGTTTTCTCCCAAGGGGAAGATGGTGCCCTTAGATACTAAGGTAGGTTGTGTATGCCTTGCGTGGATGACTTGAGGAAGAGGATTCTTGATGAGGCTCATAATTCTTCCTATTCTATTCACCCGATTCTATAAAGATGTATACAGATTTGAGGGATGTGTTTTGGTGGGGAAGTATAAAGAAAGACATTGTCAAATTTGTATCCGGTTGCCATAATTGCCAACAAGTCATAACTGAGGGTCAAAGGCCAGGTGGCCTAACTATATAGAGATTCCAATTTGGAAGTGGGAGGAAATTAACATGGATTTTGTGGTTGGGTTGCCTAAGACTAGAAAGGGTTTTGATTCTATATAGGTTGGGTTGATAGAATGACAAAGTCCACTCATTTCCTACTGGTCAAGACTACTTATGGGGCCGAAGATTATGCTAGATTGTACATTCGTGAATTGGTTAGATTGTATGGGATGCCCATGTCTATCATATCAGATCATGGTGCTCAATTCACTTCTCACTTTTGGAGGTCCTTCCAAAGAGGTCTTGGTACTAAGATAAAGCTTAGTACGACCTTTCACCCTCAAATGGATGGCCAAGCCGAAAGAACTATCCAAACTCTTGAAGATATGCTTAGAGCTTCTGTACTGGAGTTTAAGGGTAGTTGGGATGATCATCTTCCATTGATTGAGTTTGATTATTATAATAGCTATCATTCTAGAATTGGCATGGCCCCCTTTGAGGCTCTCTATGGTAGATGTTGTAGGTCCTCGGTTAGATGGTTTGAGGTAGGGGAAATGGCTTTGCTGGGTTCGGATCTGGTCATGGAGGCTATGTACAAGATAAGGTTGTTTAGAGAAAGGTTGAAAATAGCCCAAAGTCACAAAAAGTCCTATGCTGATATGGGGAGAAGAGAACTTGAATTTAAAGTTGGTGATTGGGTCTATTTAAAGGTCTCATCATGAATGATACAGTTCATTTTGATAAGAAGTGTAAATTGAATCCAAGATTTGTGCATCCTTATAGGGTGTTAAGGAGGATTGGTAAGGTGGTCTACGAGTTGGAGTTGCCCAATGACATGCATATGGTTCATCTGGTCTTCCATTTGTCTATGTTGAGGAAGTGTGTGGGTGACCCTAGTGCTATTGTGCCTCTTGATATTGTGGGTATTGTTGAAGACAATTTGACTTATGAAGAATTTATAGTAAAAATTTTGGATAGGCAAGTGAAGTGGTTGAGGAACAAGGACGTTGTTTCCATCAAGGTTGTTTATAGAAACTAACAAGTTAAAAGTGTCACATGGGAAGCCTAGGCAGACATGCAAAAGTGATATCCCTATCTCTTCCATTCTACTCAAGCCTAAGGTACTACTTCTAAGTCTTCTATGTGATTTTCATGCCTCATGTATCAACCCTTTTTGTCATTGCATGCATTCATGTTTATGTTGACAAGTTCATGGCAATTTTAACACTTATGTTGAGATTATTGAAAATGGTGCTTAAGTGCATTATTGCATTCTTGTTAGGGATAGTTTCTTCATGATTACTCTTCTTATGTGTGCTTATTTGACATCTGGGGATGAAAGTTCCCAAGGGAAGATATTTAAACGACACCAAGAAGTACCCAAAATTGTGCCTCAAAAATGCCCATAATCATAATTTCCATATATCTCAAAATCTGTGCATGACATCAACAATCTAATTTCATATTTTGATCACGGGGCAAAATTGAGTGGGAAATGGGTGTAACCCCGATTTTAGAGCAACGGTATGAAAATTTTAAAATCCAAAAAAATTAATTCCCAGAATCAATCTACGCCCCTTGCACGATGCATCTAGGGTGTGGATCAATGTTATTTTTGGTCTGTTATTAGTTGTTCAGTCCAACGCCTTTGGGTCTTGGGCCTAAGCATTCCTATGTGTAAAAACACCTATACTTAGCCACATTTCTCCTTTATATCATACAATACATTCCCCAAAACCTTCTCAAACACTTAGACAAATATTTCACTCAAAGTCGAGGGTTCCAAACTCATTCCGGATCTTAAGAACTCATTCAACCTTCAAGTTCTCATCTCAATCTTCATCAAGGTATTCTCCAAAGTTGAGTTATGTGGGTTTGAACCATTGCGTCCTTTCATCTATGGTGTCCAAGCTTCCTTTTTGCATGTGTGTTTTTAAGTTGATTTACTTATTAGTCTTCTTATTATGAATTAGTCTATGAATTATGTTGGGGTTTTGCAAAAGTGTGACTATTTATGCATGTTTTGAGTTATGTATCTAATATCTGTGTTGAGTTTGGATGAGGGGTTGAAATGTGTTTTGCATGATGGTATTATCAAGTGTTGGTAGAGTGATTTACTTCAAGTTTTCTTGCATCATTTCACTCTTGAATTTCATCGTTTTACACTAGCATTACACACCAACCAAGCGTCCGATTAAATGTCCTATTTAGGGTTCTTGAGCTATTGATGACCCATTGCATGACCTATGACTTGAATGATTTTATGATGATGAAAGGAAGGTATATATATGTTGAATTAATAAAAAGCATCTATAGTGTTGCAAGTGACCATACCATAGATAAGGTGTATGTACCTTATCCACCTTGTAAGGTGGTGGCAATATCCACCTTGTCAGGTGCTGGCAACCCCATACTACTATAGATGAGGAGTATGTACCTCATCCACCTTCCAAGCGGGTGGCATGCCTTGGACTCCAAGTACTAAGTTGCTTGGTCTATAATGATGGTCTCTTCCTACACATGTAATATGTTCTGTGTAAGCATGTTTTACTTCAAGTATTGTTCATGCATGTCATGTTGCTAATATACTATCTGTTTATGTTACCTATCTCTTATTGCATTGCATCTTACATACCTAGTACATTCAAACATACTAACGCTTACTCTATGGCAACATGATGTTACCATGTACCAAATAATGCAACAAACGATAGGGAACATAGTCAAAATGTATAATGATAAGCAATAGATAGCATAATAACAATATAACATGTATGATCAATGTTTTAAGTAAATCATGCTTTGCAAATCATTCATCTTATGTAGGGAAATAATATATAAGTGTGGGAAGAAACCTCAACCGACATAAAATAAGACTAAGTGAGCTACAACTTGGAATCCTTATGTCTACCCTACACCGGGAGAAAGGCAGAAGTTACTTGCCAAGGTTAACCTCCTAATGCCTAAAAGGATCCACTAAGCCTTGTGTGAACCGTGTCCTCGCCTCTCTAACTTAGACTCAGGTATTTGTCTCAAGCCTGGACTCGAGGACTCACCTAAAGCCCTCACATTTAGGGTACTCGCCTCTTGGAGATTCGGTGACTCGCCTCTTGGAGATTCGGTGACTCGCCTCTAATCCCTTCACCTATAGTGGCACATAGTTTAGGACTTCGGGAATTGCCACTAGTCCACTCAATGCTAAGTCTAATCCCACGGAATACATAAGATAATCATACTTTGATAACTTGCATAAACATAGACACATGGCACGAGTAACTCTTAACATCATTAACATCAAATGGAGAGCCCAACTTCAAAATATAATAATAGATCATCATTAAGCATTACGCTTGCATTAACATAAAAAGGCTCACAAGTGGTATAATCTTTGAAAAAGGGCTTAGCTTCACACTTGCATAATCATAGACAATTTCATGAACTTATAACATACTTGATAGCCCATATTTGTCATGAAGTCACTTGACATGTAAAACATGTACATATCTTGAGAATTCTTTACTTGGCATTTCATCAAACACATGGTGGACATATGATGACATGTTCAAATCATGCAAAATGCAAGAGTATAGATCATGAAATAGTGAAATCAATGCATCTTAAAATCATGTAAATCAGCCCACCAACATCATGGTAAAATCCCATCATGGGTAACTTGTAAATCATATCAAAACTTCACAATAGTTCATAGATTTCATAGCTTGAATCATGTATAGTCTCAATAGACAAAGATCACTTCATAGTATAAGCTCAAAATAGATATTTATACATAATCAATAATATTAAACAAAACCCCACTATATTTTATGCTCATATTTCATAATAATAGATACCCATAAGAAATACATCTTGAAATCATGCAATTTTCATACAAAGAAAGATTGGGCTTCATGTGTGAAAGGAACCTATGAATGAAACCCATATACACATGGATCCTACTAGCACCAAGGGATAACATAAGAAATAGAAACTCTCGGACCTATCAAATCACCCTACTCAAAATGTCGGTCACAACATGGCCTTACCTGAGGTCAACTAAGTCAAAGGGGCAAACAATAGAAGAGAATCTACTCACAATCCCCAAAAATAGCCCACTAAACCCAAGGGGCTTCTAATATTCGCTAAAGGCAAAGGCTAGACTATGCTCTAATTACCTTCGTCTTACTAAAGTCCACCTTAATACCATCAACAGGCACCACACAACCTAGCAAGACAACCTCTTACCACCAAAATTCCCATCTCACCCACTTAGCACCCAACCTTCTTTCTTGAACTTGTAGTACTACCCTCAAATGATTCACATGTACTATCTTATTAGGGAACGAACCACATTATCATCACCAAAACCACTATAAACCTATTAGGGTAAGAACTAAAGATCTTACTCATGAGACTTATAGGCATAACCAGTGTGCTAGTCAACTCAAAAGATACTACCCCAACTTCAAACATCAAAAAGGGACATTCAAGACCTTATCTATCACCAACGGCAATTCTATAAACAATCAACTTAGATTCAACACCTCCAATTCTCACAAGATAAAAAATGCAACCCCTTAGAGACCAATTGTACCTTAAGTCAAGAATGGACTTACCTCCCTTGCTACCACTTAACAACCTCTCACTCAAAGACGAGTTCATTAGGTAGTCGGATCCTAACTCTAAGGGTCCTACCATCCATGGAGATACAACATGCATGCAACTATTACATCCCAAGTACAACATCAAAATCTACCACATCAAATCCAATAAGCCACAAAGCAAGACCTAATGTAATATAAACCCAGATCAACACCTATGAACTTTCTAGTAACAATATACCAAACCAAAAAAATAGACACCAAAGATCCACACAACCACTTGGGCATATAAAAAGCCCTACCATCAACCAAAAGAATAGAGAAGAATTAGTGAAACTTGGATCCATTAAGATCAAAACCTTCTACTTACCTTCCTTCGCCTTCCCCCTTGAAGCGGCATGATCAACTAAAAGAGCAAAGAACATTTGTTAGAGGGGAAAGCCCTATCTCGCTCCTAAAGCACGACATAGACTATGAAGAAGAAAAATATTTCCTAAAACATCTCATAGCCTCCTACTCATAGTTATGGTGCACAACATAACCATGAATAAGGCTCTAATCAATGCAGTGTGTTGGACTCCAAGGATCTATCAACCTAGTGCTCTGATACCATCTTTTTCATAACCCAAGCCTAGGGCTTTGACGTGACCAGCGAATAGAGAACCCGAAGAAACCCCAAACAAGCCTCAAAGCAGATCATTACATATCCTTGGTTGCGGAAACAATTAAATGATATTTGAAGAATGGAAATAAGGGCAAAAAGTGGCTAAGGGAGAATTTGTCGTAACATAGTCACAAGAGATAATATAATCAACTCATAGCATAAATACATAGTTTTGTCCAATAGCACCTCTACTACATAGATAATGGCGGGGGCCAAGACAAGCAATCAGGCTTACCCTCATAGTCATAAGTACACGATAAAGTAAAGGGAATCTTAATACATAATGTGAGAGAATAGTCCTTGTCCCCGGAATGGCGGAATCACCAAAAGCTAACTTTAACAATCCATCTAGCCACAAGAAGAATCAATAACAGCGCCAGTCCATATATAGTAATATCATGTAGGCAAGAGTATGCGTTAGTACTTTTGGATGTACTAAGTATGTGGGACTCAATGCAACAAGAGATAAGCATCATAATCCAAAATGCATAACGATAGCCAATAGGCATAATATAGCAATATAAGATGTATGATCAATGCATAAGTAAAACATGCATAAGTAAATTATGCTCATATAGAATATCATATGTGAAGGGGAGACCAAGCTAGATTGCCAAGGTATAAACCCCTTGGAATTGGTGATGATAGCACCCATCACCCTAGTATGTGAGGTACATACCCCTCATCAAGGTTAATGATGATCACACCCGTCACCCTAGTGATTGAGATATCAACCCTTAACTTGATTGGTGATGATTTCACCCATCACTCTAGTGGTTGAGTCTTTCAACCCCTCAACTAGGTTGGTGATGATTGCACCCATCACCCTAGTGGTTGAGTCATTGACCCCTCAACTAGGCCCCTGAATTGGGAATGGTCTACCAAAAAACTTTAGATAGTATTCATCATGTACATAAGCTCATTTCATCGTCATATAGTCAATCATATCATATCTCATACTTTAGACTTTCATTACCTCAAGAAATCATAACCGGACATTTTGTCAAACACCTTGGGGGTGTGTAATGGGGGTAAAAGAGCATACAATTTAGAGATGAAATCATGCAGGAAAATCAGTGGTAAAACCTTTAATCAACACCTTGCAACACTCCCAAGACATTCATATAAAAAACCCTCATCAAATCCAACATTAGATCCAAGATTTGAAGCTAAAAATATGCTAAAACAATCATACTTTCATGAACTAAAATCACTATGTAGTAAATTTCTAAATATAAAAGACCCATATGTAAGTTCAACTTTAAATTATGCAATATTAAGTAAAAGAGGGTTTAGGCATCATGGGTGAAAGGACCCAATGGTTCAATACCATATACCTTAGCTTTTATGAAGTTTTTGAAGAAGACTTTAATGGAGATTTGAAGCTTGGGTGAGATCTTTGAAGAAATCCTTGAGATTGGCCTTGAGTTTGAGACTTGGATTTATGGTTAAAAATTTGCGTAAGTGTTTGGGGAAATATTGGGAATGTTTTTGGGTGATATGAGGGTGAAATAAGGCTAAATATAGGTAAAAATACATATGGGAACCCTTGGGTCCAAGATTTGAAAGTCTTGGACCGAAAGAAAAAAATAGGGACAAAATAACACTGGTCTGCATCGCGGAGGCGACGCGGATGCTCACTGAAAATCTGCATTTTCTGCACAAATGAGTTTTACAAAAATGGACATAAATCCTTCGTCTAAACTTGGAATGAGGAGAAATGAAGTGCGTTGGAAAGATAATTCAAAGGGATTTAAGTTGGTAGATTGTGGGCCATCAATCCTTTGTGTGCTAAGAGATATGTCCCTTCAAATTTGACCCTCCTAAATAGTATTTATTGCGATTTTCGAATTTTGATATGGTTGCTCTAAAATTCGAGTTAGTCCCATTTCCCACTCAATTTGACCCCCATAAAAAGAATATGAACGTAGATTTTCAAAATTCCAAACGGATTTTTAGATATATGGAAAAAAGATTCCAAGCACTTCCGAGGCACCTTTTTGGGGTCATTTCAATGGGTCCTTTGAGGAATTGAAGGTCTAATGCATTTCTTATGATTTTAATGACTATATGATGATTATAGGATGATGAAATGGTGATGAAATGATGATGAAATGAATATATGTATATGGTATTCTCAATATAGTGTTAGAATGTGACCATGTCCTACTCGGGGGTTGCGTGCCGGGTAACCATGTCAATGGTTTCATACCTTGATAACTATGTCTAGGGGTTTGTACAACGTTCATCAGAGATGGTAGGGTGTGATGATCTACCAACCATATCGGAGGATTTTTACCTTGGCAACCATATCGGGGTATTTGTACTCCAGTCACCACGGGTGGTAGGGGGCGACGATCCACCAACCAATTGAAGGGGTTTTTATCTCAATAACCAAGGGTGGTAGGGTGCGACAATCCAATATGATAGTGGTCTCTTCTTACACATGTATTATGTTCTATGTGAGAATGTTTTACATAAGCATCAATCATACATGCCATCTTGCTATTATGTTACCTATTGAGAATTATTATGCATTTTGCCTATAATGCCTATATATTGTTGCATTGCATCCTGCATACTTAGTACATTCAAATGTACTAACGTATACTCTATACCAACATGATGTCACCATGTAGGAACCGGTGCGCCACTTGATCATCCACCTCCTCCACGTGGCTAGTACGATTGTCTCTCAAGCTAGTTGGAGAGTCCTCCATTACGGGGATTTTTCTTATGATCTCTTGCTATGTATAAGACTATTTTTCTTTTATTTGTGTATTGACTATGAGGGTGAGCCCGGTTGTTTGTTGTGGCCCCCACTCTTATCTATGTAGTAGAGGTGTTGTTGGACATATTATGTATCTATGTTATGAGCCTTGACTCTCTTGTTTCTTGATGTTACGACATGGAGGTTTAACCTTTGTTCCAATTCCCTTGTTTATGCTTATCTCTTATTGTCATTTATATTGCTTTCGCGATCAAGGATGTGTAATGATATGCTATGAGGCTTGTTTAGGGTCCCTTCGGGTTCCCCATTTACCGGTCACGTCTAGGCCCTAGGCTCAGATTGTGACAAGAAACCTGCATTAACAGATCAATATTATCTGATGGTGTAAAATTTTGGTACACTGACAGTGCACCAAAATTAAACTCTTTTTTTTTTTGCTATTACTGTGGAGTTTGTTTACTAATTTTTTGTGGATCAAGTCTATTTTAATTTTAAAAAAGATTTTCTATGTAGGTATTTGATCATAATAAAAAATTCTTTTATATTTAACTTTTATTATGCTTATTATAAAAAATATTATTAAAATAAAAAATAATAATTAAAGAAAAATGGTGAAAAGATGATTTTGTCTAAAGTGGAGTTTTTTAATGAAGGGCAAAAAATTTTAACAATATTTCTAAGGACCTTCACACTTTTAATATAGTACAGTATAGATAGATAGATAAATAAATAGATATATAAACTTTGTCATTTTACTTATTACTTATTTTAATATTATTATTAGTGTATTAGTATTATATTTTAAATATATTATTTATATTTTATTGATTTTTAATCTAAAATAATAATTTTAATATATTCAAATATTTTTATATAATTATTTTAGCATATATTACATATTTTCTTTATATAAAATTATTATTTTCATAAAATGTCATAATTATATATTGTGGTTATGAATTAGATGACAATCTATTTGCACATGTTTTTCATGTTAATTAATAAAATTATACATATAAAAAGTAAAATGATTAAAAAATAATAATTTTCTGTAAACTAAAAATAGTACAGGTATGTTTTTTTTTCGGTTGTTCAATGAGCACATCAAAGACAATCCTAACATAAAAAATTCTTGCAAAGAAGAAGGAGGACTTAGCATAGCTTTAGTGGTCTACCATTGAAGAATTTGCCTTCTTTACCAACATGTCAGATCCTCCTTGGTATATTCATTTAACAAATTAATTTCATATTTCTAGTTCAAAGATCGTAAAAAAGAACTACACAAAGAAAGAAAGACAGTCATTTCAAATAACACTCATGCTTGAGAGAGTAAGCAGCATCTAGTATCAATTTATAAATAAAATAGTCTTTTCATCAATTATTTTAAAAAATATTATTTAATTATATTTATAATATTGACTTCTAAATTATATGGAAAAAAGTGATAAAATAAGGATGTGCACCATCAAAGTGAGAAAAATTAGGTTTAACTGTGAACTGATAAAAGAATAAATAATTCCCTATAAAAGTTGTTTTGATAAATTATTTATTTATAAAAGTCCTATATA
>JAOTQR010108262.1:0-26701 GCA_025774065.1 Solanum ossicruentum | reverse complement strand
TATTATTATTATTATTATTATTATTATTATTATTATTATTATTATTATTATTATTATTATTATTATTATTATTACATATAAATAAAGTCTAAATAATATTAATTTCATGACTTGGTGTATTGACTCATGTACTCTTATTGATTTCAAGTAATGAGTTTGTGAAATGGTTTACGGTTTACTTCCAGTAAGGGTTGATTGTCAAGGATACATATGAGTATGCACATTTTCTTCAATTTTTAAGATCGTAAAGCTAATTTAAATATATTAGTGCATTGCATCATGATATATCCCATGACATGACATGTTCTTTGAATGATATTGAAATCATATGAAACATATGTATTATTGGAAGTCTTCTTTATGATGTTATGATTGGAAGTTTATACATGTCACGACCAACTCTTGTCTATATGTTATTTGGGATAAACTCATTGAAGTCAAGAATTAATAAATAAACGAAATGTGAGTCCCCACCTAGTTATGATTATGATACTATGGTGAGCTGTTAGTAGAGAGATATGAAATGTGACCTGTTAGTAGAGGGATATGAAATGATGACCTGTTAGTAGAGAGATATGAAATGATGACTCGTTAGTAGAAGGATATGAAAAGATGATCCATTACTAGAGGTATATGAAATGATGTCCATTAATAGAGGGATATGATGATGATGCTAGTTGATAGTAGAGGCTTAGACAAGACAAAGAAGCTATCCTTATGGTGAGGACTAATGTTCTAAATGTTTATGGGACAGGTTAGTAGAATGCCTCTCCACTAATGATTTCATGATTCATGCCTATGATTATTCCCTAAGAGCTTTATTTAGCGTCAAGTGGACTTTGGATATTGAATATGGAAGCTCCCCATTAGAAAGGCATGAGACTGTTAGTAGAATCCCATTGTCCCATAACTACGTGCCACCATAGGAAATAGGAACCACCCGCTCGTAGAGGTTGATTTCTAGACCAATCGATAATACAGGTTACTTAATAGCAATGCTTTAATGGATCCACTTAGGCATCTTCGGATATCACCTAGAAAGTGGTCTCGCTCTTTCTTTCGGTGCAAAGGAAACATTAGGACTCCATGGTTAGCTCATATATGCCAATTAAAGGATGCTCACACATATGTTCATGTTCACCTCATGTTCCGAAAGTGTCCTTTTATGATGATTTATGATGGTTCCTTCATATTATGTTCAAAGATGTTTTAAAGCTCCTATGGTTCATTGTTTCATAAGTTCAAATGGTATTTCGTCTAAGGGTATATGGATATGTCTATAAGTGTGTAAGGTGGTCTCCATTATGAGTACTAATGTTTCTTCCATAATAAAATAGTCTTTTACATAAAGTGATGTATTGTTCACCCACAGATATTAATATTTTAATAATTCATAACAACATGTATTTTCTCACTAATTTAAGTTTATGTGACCAATCATGCATTCAAGTAAGGGTTAGTTCTTCATTTCTCATGTGCATTATTTATGTTCTATGATGAGAGTAAAATATCTAAATGATCACCTGTATGCATGTTCCAATTTTATATGATTTTTAATTCACAACTATATTCATCCATGCATACTACTATGTTCTTTCTAAAGTTGTCTTTTTATGTTTAAATGATATTGGATTGATTATAACTTACTAATTCCCTTGTAAATGTATGATTTTTAACACGAGACTTAGAATGAATCATTTTATCATTTACTTCCATGCCATTCATTGCATACCTACATACTTGTATACTAAAAGTACTGACACATACATCTATTCCAACATGATTTAACCATGTATGGACTGATACTAGTCGATATCCTCCACATGGCTAGCTTTGGATTATTGAAGATGAGAGTTGGTGAGTCCTCTTGTTTGGGGATAATTACCTTGTTTCTTTCTAGATTGATGTATAAGACATTCGAGGTTCTTGTTGTATATTTCTTTTGCTATTTATGTTTTTGAGGGTGAGCTTAAACATATCTTATCCATCGCTAAGTTTATGTTAGAGGTATTGTTGGACAAATATTATTTATGGTATCCAGTTCTTATATTCTTTTATTCTTTTTAAGTTTTGGCCCTTAGCCCCATTTTCCCTAGTTTTCTCATCTTAGCATTTTATGCGTATAAATGCTTATGATATGTAAGATGGCTTAGGTGAGGTACCTTTGGGTGTTTCACTCACTGTGTGATGACTAGGTCCTAGGTCAGGTCGTTACAAACTTGATGTTAGAGCCCAAGGTTTTGAAATGGTCCTAGGATTCCAACGTACCACATCGAATAGAGTCTTATTCATGGGTGTGAAGCGCGCCACATGAGTAGGAGGCTATAAGGCGTTTAGGAATTGTCTCACTTCTTTCATGATCCATGTCGTGCCTTAGAGTTTTCCTAAGATTCCCTTTATCTAATGGATTACTTCTTGCGTTTTTATAGATAATGTCTCCAAGTAGGATGCCTCAAGCCCCAGCAGACGGAGTAACTCATGAAGAATTTTGGACCACTCTCACTATGTTAGCACAAATTGAGAGCAACCAAGTCAACCAAGGAGCCTATGTTCAAAATGCTCCCACTACCGCCTCGAGGGTAAGGGACTTTGCTAGAATGAACACTCCCAGATTCCATGGATCAAAAGTGGAGAAGGATGCCGAAGAGTTCGTGGATGAAGTGCACAAGGTGTTAGCCGCTATGGGAGTAACTTCAGAGGAGAAGGCGGAGTTAGCGGCTTTCCCATTAAAAGGGGTGGCCTAAGTATGACACATGCAATAGAAAAGTGAGAAGAATGAAGATCAAGGCCCTATATCTTAGGGAGAGTTCAAAGATGCATTCCTATATCGTTTCTTTTCCTTGGAGTTCAGGGAAGCTAAGATGCAAGACTTCATCAACCCTAAGCAAGAGATCATGAGTGTGAGGGAGTATTCCCTCAAGTCCACCCAACTCTCCTACTACGTCTCATTGTTGGTTGCCGACCCCCATGCTAGAAAGGGTTATCCAATTTGCTTATTCAAGAATATTAGACTGCTATATTAGTAAAAGAGATGGATATTTTGAGGTTGATGACTTATATAGAACAAATTGAGGAGGAATTAAGGAACAGTGCAAGAGAGCCAAAGAAGGTTCTTTTTTATGAGGGTGCATCATCATCTACTAAGAGTTTGGAGCTTAGGAACAAGAGGGAAAGAAGCCCCTATCCTACTTGAGACAAGTGCGGTAGAATGCATTTAGGGGAGTGATTAATGAGACAAGAAGGTTGCTTTGAGTGTGGCGAGTTGGGACACAAGAGAAGGGATCGCCCAGTGGCCACTAGGAAGGGAAGAGAAAGAGCTCCAAATGCTTTGCCCAGTAAGTACGTTCCTTCCAAATGTGGTAATGATTGATGCTAGATGTTTTCATGAGTATGATGCTATTGTTGATGTTTCGGTGCAAGTCATTGCGTTAAGGTATTGGTAAGGTGGTTGTTTTCATGTCCCTCCTCATGCATCATTTATGATACCTATGGCTTGATGATTTTAGTACATGCATATTCATGAAGTTGGTTCTTAATTAGAATCTTATGTGCAATTATGAAAATATTTTATGTATGAATTTAAAATAATGTTGATGTTAATCATTTGAAACTTTGCATGGAAATGATGTTTGGCTTGTATGTCACATTTATGGTGGATTATTCTATGTTTATTTCCCTGTTTTAGTGCTAGCTTGATTAACATTCGTAGATGAATGTTCCCAAGGGCCAAATATTATAACGATCCCAATTTGAGAGACTAAGAGTACAGGAGGATCGGCCTGAAAAATGACCTAGGGTCACTATACAAGGGTGACATATAGCCCGTAGAAGTGGTAACAGACTGTGACAGGGCTCATAGGTAGAGAGCCTTGACTTGACAGAATTGGAGTTTTTAGGAAAGTGATTCATGTGTTTACAGATGACCCGTGAGAAGGAATATGACCTCTAAGTAGTCCTGTAGAATGAGGCCAAGAAAATAAGAAAATTTAGCTAAGTGTGGAAGGACTCTATGAGTTCAACCACGACCCATAAGTCCTCTAACAACTCATAATATAGTTCGTGATTTTGGGGAAAGAAAATAACGGTTTCTGTATCCTTGCTTATGAGATACTACCCGACGTGCTTCTTTTTATGGTCCATACATTGGCTCTCGTAGTTTGTACTATCAAATTCATTAAGGGTATTTCCTATCCCCTTACAACCTTAAGAACCTTATATAGCCCCTCCATGACCCCTCATGATATTCCAAGCCCCTCTTACATCAAGTCGAGTGTGAAGATACCAACCGACTAAGTTCAAGCAAGAGTTCATATAGGTTTCCACTTCAAATTATCATATATCTTAGCACAAAACGAATTAGATATTGGGTAACCTACCAAATGAAAGCTCTTCTAATTATTTTAGTATGGGTTAGTTCTTTATTTCTCATTTGCATTATTTCATATTCTATGATGAGAGTAAATTATCTAATTGAGCACCCGTATATATGTTCCAATTTTATATGATTTTCTTAATCATGCCTATGTTAATCCATGCATCCTACTATGTTCTTTCTAAAGTTGTCTATTTATTTTTAAATAATATTGGCTTGATTATGACTTACTAATGCCCTTGTAATTATGTATGATTTTTAACATGAGACTTCGTATGAATCATTTCATCATTTATTTCCATGCCATGCATTGTATACCTACATACCAGTACATTTAACCATGCAGGGACCGGTGCTCCTCAATAATTCCAACCACCTTCTTTTCCATTAAATTCAAATCTCTTTGGATAAAAACATATTGCAAACTCTTATGACACCCTTGTTTACCCTTATTAGCCACATTAGGACACTCACGATCTTATGTTCCATATTCTCACAACCGAAGAATGCATTGGTACCTCTCAAGCACTCACTAACATGGTTCCTCCCACACATGGGTCACCTAGGAGGAATAGCACCACCTTTCACAATATCACTTTGGGCCTTGGGGTTGGACCCTTTCTCTTTGTCAAAACTTTGAAGAGCACCTTTAGAAGACCCTTGGACTTGTTGGAATCGGCCACCACTAGACTTACCATAAGATAACCCACCATCATAACGAGCACAGACTCTCTTGTCCTCATTTTTTGTAACTTCTCACTCTCCACTTGCTCGGCATAGGTCAGGAGTCTAGAGATATCCATTTCCTTAATGAGTGTCACAACCTTGTACTCTATCTTTACCAATTTAGAAATACCCAAAGTGAATTTGTTCATGCAGGCCCTTGATTCAACCACCAATGAAGGAGGAATTTAGACAACTTAGTAAAATTGTGGGTATATTCCCTCACTCCCATATTACCTTACTTCAAGTTCATGAATTTCATCACCTTAGCTTACGTTAGCTCAAGTGGGAAGAAATGATAAAGAAAAATGACCTTAAACATCTCCTAATCAATAAAACCTTCTTCTCTCTTGGACTTCTATTAGGTGAACCAAACTTGAGCAACTCCCTTAAGTTGATAAGCCACCAATTCGGCCTTCTTTTCAGAAGAAACCCCCATAATCTCCACCACCTTATACACCTCATCAATGAACTCTTATTGATCCTCATCCACCATTGAACCATGAAACTCTAGGGGTCTCATCCTAGAAAAATCTCTTATCCTCAAAGACGGAGTAGGAGTCTTTGGAAAAGCAGCAACTTGAGCCAACATAGTGATTGCGGCTCTAAATGCATCATTAGAAATATGGTCCTTTTGTGGGACTTGAGGAGCTTGATGAACATGGTTCGCATTAACATCATTTTCCCCTGGCAATGGAGCATGTCATAAAGCCATTTCTTAAAATAACAAGAGGCAATAGTTAGGATACAGGAGCTTTGAAGGCAGACATAGAGTACCAAAGAAGCAAAGTTTTCCTAAATAGTCTCATAGCTTCCTGTTCATGGATATGGCACACTTTACACCAATAAACAAGATTCTACTCCATGGGGCATGTTGTACTCCCTAGGATGCTTCCAAACCTTATGCTCTGATACCACTTTTGGCACAACCCATACCTAGGTCCTAGCCATGACATGACAAATGTGACACCCAAAGACATCCCATCCAAGCCTCTTTATCATATCATAAGCATTCATAAGGTAGCATAAACATAAATAAGAGAATAGGCAAGCAAAAGTATATAAAAGTAAGAATGTCATAGTTCCCATAGGGGAATATACATCAATCCATCAGGTCCAAATCATGCCTCTACCTTATAGATCTTGGCAAGGTGTAGCACATAGCTCACTAGCTTACCCTCAAGATATACATCAAATAAAGAAAATGATAAAGTCTCAACATCAAGGAAAGCATCATAGAAGGCTTGTTCCTGAAGCATGGGAACTCACCAACAAGTCTTTAAGCTCTAAATTAAAATCTATCCATGGAATAAAATAGTCGCCTCGTTATCTGTCACTATAAGTTAGAGCATGCAGGAAAAAAGTATGCATTAGTACGTGGAATATACTAAGTATGTAGGTTTGCTATGAATCAAAGGACACCACAATATTATCATATGCATAATCATAATCAATAGGAATATGACACAATATTCATGGTCATACAAGTTTAAAATCCTGAGAAGAAACATCATTAAATCTATTCACAACCATAATATATATATGTCGGAATAAGACCATAACTAACATATAAGTTCATTTGGACTATTACAAGGAATCTTGATGTTCCCTCTATATTAAGTGACAATAAGTCTACTTATCCAAGGTAGACTCGATCCTCACCCTATAGGATTTATCCTAGAATGGTAAGAACCCATTATTTGACCCGATCCTTTATGCTCTATTAGAGCACGATGAGTGTCTATCACTAAAAGATAATTGGAGCAATAGCTCACCTTTATGGCATAAAACATGAACATCATTCCTATGGTGGCACATAGTTGTAGGACTACGGATTCTACCAAAACCTTCTCGGTGTTAAGTCGTATCCCACAGAATACATAGATCATGCATAGACGTAGCTTTCAACAAAGTTCATACATTATCAAAATCATACTTTTATACTTCATAAATAATCATCATAGTTTTTATGAAAGCATCATTTCATAAGAATAATTCATCTACTTTGCTTTTCATCATAGTATGGGTAGACATTCCCACCTTAATATAATCATCATAAATATTAGGACTTTTATCACCCTCATTGTCATATCATCATCACTATCATTGTCGTAACATCATCACTAAATTATGCTTTTATAAACTTGAGGCCATAATAAAATGCCTGAAAAATGTGCTTCGGAATGCCCATAATCATAATTTCTATATATCTCAAAATTCATGTGTGACATCTAAAATTCAACTTCATATTCTCGATCAGGGGGAAATATTAAGTGGGAAATGAATATAACCAAGATTTTAGGGGACCTGTAGTGAAAAATAATTTTTGCTAATTTTTGAGAAACAATATCTTCTATGCCTAGGCCGCGATGCGCCTAGGGCGCGAAATAGTAGAAATATTGCCTGTGCGATGGGTCTGCGTCGCGGCAAGGACCTGGACCAGTGGAAGTGTTTTCTTTGTTTTTGTATTTCGGCCAAGGGCATTGGGGTCATAGCCCCATGCCTACTTAAAAGTGAAATCACCCATACTTAGCCATTTTTCAACTCTGTGTCACTCTAAACCCTCAAAAAAAATCTCTCCATGACATAACCAAATATCTCATACCAAATTTAAGGATTTCAAGCTTAACTTTGGAACTCAAGGATTCACTTCAATCTTAAAGTTTCCTTGATGCTCATCTCAAGAAAACCCAAGTTTGAGGTGGGTTTCATCTTTTGGGTCCTTTCACCCATGAAGCCCAATATTCTTTTTATAAAAAATTGCATGATTTCAAGTTATATCCCTTATGTGGATCTCTTATTATGACATACGAGTATGAATTATGTTGGGGTTTTATCAAGTATTGTTGATTATGCATGAGTATCTATTTTCAGCTCACACTTTGGGTTGATCTATGTCTATTGAGACTATGCATGTTTTGAGCTATGAATCTATGATCGATGATAAGTTTTTATGATAGATTTCAAGGTGCCCGACATGAGGGTTTTACTACATGTTGTGGGTTGACTTGCATTAAGTTTTCTCATCTTATTTCACTCTTGAATTGCATGATTTTGATCTAGTATCATGAACCCACCAAGCGTTTGATAACATGCCAAGTCAAGAATTCTCAAGTTATTGATGACCTATTTCATGATTTACAAGTCAAGTGACTATTTGATGATTAAGGGCTCTCAAGTATGTATCAAATTCATGAAAATTTACGATCATTTTACAAGTTACAAGCTAAGCCCTATTTCAAGGTTTTTACCTCTTGTGAGCCATTCATGTTAAAGAAAGGGTTCATATGATTATGATCTACTTTCATGTTTCAAGTTAAGCTCATAATTAGAGGTTAAGCATTTTTCAAGAGCTACTCATGTCATGTTTCCATGTTTCTTACAAGTTATATAAGTTATGATTATTTCAAGTATTCCATGGGATTTGACTTAGCACCTATTGAGGCTTAAGATATGGACTTGACTTATTGGTCTAGTAAATCCATCTAGTCATTTTGTCATGTTTTCATGTTTAGTTTGTGAAATGACCCCAAAAAGTGCCCAAAAATAAGCCTTAGAAGTGCCCAGAATCATAATTTCCTTATATCTCAAAATCTGTGCGTGATATCAAAAATTTGACTTCATATACTTGTTTAGGGTAAAAAATTGAGTGTATGATGGGTATAACCATGATTAAAAAGCAACCGTAGAAAATTTTGAAAATCACAAAAATGCGATTTCCAGAGAGCTAGCGTGCCCCTAGCCCGACACCCCAAGGGCATGCCTTAGTGTAATTTTTGTGCATTTTTTCCACTTTGGTCCAAGTATTATTGGGTCATGATATGGTGGTCAAGGGTAGGTTCATCTCTTGCGTTAAAGCCCGTTGATCTTTAAGGGTGTCCCTATCATCTTGTGAGGGTAAGGAATGTGGAGTCTAAGGTCCTTTCTATAAAGTCGGTTCCGATTGTAAATGAGTTCCTTGATATCTTTCCAAATGACCTTTCAAGTGTTCCTTCCAAAAAGGAAATAGATTTTGGTATCGACTTCTTCTCAAGACTTTACCCATATTTATTCCCCCTTATTGTATGGCCTCGACGGAGTTAAAGGAGTTGAAGGAGCAATTGATAGATTTGTTGGAGAAGGGTTTCTTTAGGCCTAGCTAATCACCTTGGGGTGCACTGGTGTTATTTGTGAGGAAGAAAGATGGGTCCCTTAGAATGTGTATTGACTACCAACAACTCAATAGGGTCACCATAAAGAATAAATATCCTCTTCCAAGGATTGATGATTTGTTTGACCAATTGCAAGAGGCTAGTTGCTCCTCTAAGATTGATCTTAGGTCCGGGTATCATCAGGTGAAGGTGAGGTTGTGTGATATTCCCAATATGGCTTTTCGAACTAGGTATGATCATTATGAGTTTGTTGGTATGTCCTTTGGGTTGACCAATGCACATGCCATCTTTATGGCTCTTATGAATAGGAAATTCAAACCCTACCTTGATTCATTTGTTGTGGTCTTCAGTGATGATATTTTGATTTATTCACATAGTGTGGAGGAACATATGGGTCATTTGAGGGTAGTTCTACAAAGATTGAGGGAAGAGAAGTTGTATGCTGAATATGAGATGTGTGAATTTTGGTTGAAAGCGGTTGCCTTTCTAGGTCGTGTGGTGTAGGCGGATGGTATTAAGGTGGATCCTAAAAAGATGGATGTGATTAGAAATTGGCCTAGACCACTGACCCCATCGGATATTAGGAGCTTCTTGGTCTTAGCGGGCTACTATTGGAGGTTTGTGAATGGGTTCTCCTCTATTGCTTCTCCTATGAACAAGTTGACTCAAAAGAAAGCCAAATTTGTATAGACTGATGAGTGTTAAAAGAGTTTCCAAATATTGAAAGATAAGCTTGTGTCCGCCCTTATATTGTTACTATTGGAATGGCTAGTATGGTTTGTTGTATATTATGATGCTTCAATGGTTGGTTTGGGTTGTGTGTTGATGAAAAATGATAAGCTGATAGCCTATGCTTCTAGACAACGCAAAGTACATGAGAAGAATTATCCTACCCATGATCTTGAATTAGCTGCCGTGGTCTTTGCTTTGAAAATTTGGCAACACTATTTGAATAGGGTACATGTTGATATGTTTACCGATCATAAGAGTCTCCAATATGTCTTCACTCAAAAACATCTCAACTTGAGATAAAGAAGGTGATTAGAACTTCTTAAGGATTATGATATGAATGTGCAAAGGCTTATATGGTGGCAGATGCTTTTAGTATGGTGTCTATGGGTAACCTAGCACATATTGATGATGGTGGCAAAGGGGTGGCTAATGAGGTCCATCGGTTGCCTAGATTGGGGGTTAGGTTGGAAGAGGTAGATAATGGGGGTATTATGGTAGTTGATGGCTCTAAATCTTTGTTGGTTGAGTAGGTGAAATCTAAGTAAGATCTTGACCCCGCTTTGTTAGAATTGAAGGCATTGGTAAAGGTTGGTAAGGTAGAGGTTTTCTCCCAAGAGGGAGATGGTTCCCTTAGATACCAAGGTTGGCTATCTATGCCTTATGTTGATGGCTTGAGGGAAAAGATTCTTGATGAGGCTCATGGTTCTTTCTATTCTATTCACTCCATTTCTACTAAGATGTATAGAGACTTGAGAGAGGTATATTGGTGGGGAGGTATGAAGAGAGACATTACCAAATTTGTATCCGGTTGTCATAGTTGCCAATAAGTCAAAGACGAGTACCAAAAGCCAGGTGGCCTAGCACAAGACATAGAGATTCCTACTTGGAAGTGGGAGGAGATTAATATGGATTTTGTAGTTGGGTTGCCCAAGACTAGAAAGGGTTTTGATTCCATTTGGGTTGTGGTTATAGGATGATGAAATTGGCTAACTTTCTGACCACAGATGGGGCTGAAAATTATGCTAGGTTGTATATCCATGACTTGGTAAGGTTTCATGGGGTTCCATTGTCCATTATATCATATTGTGGTGCTCTATTTACTTCACTATTTTGGAATTCCTTTCAAAGGGGTCTTGGTACAGGAGTTAAACTTAGTACGACCTTTCATTCTCAAATGGATGGCCAAGCCGAAAGAACTATCCAAACCCTTGAGGATATGCTTAGGGCTTGTGTATTGGAGTTGAAGGGTTGTTGGGATGATTATCTTCTGTTGATTGAATTTACATATAACAATAGCTATCATTCTAGTATTGGTATGGCTCCTTTTGAGGCACTCTATGGTAGGCATTATAAATCACCAGTTGGGTGTTTTGAGGTTGGAGAGGTTTCTTTGATGGGTCAAGATCTGGTTATGGAGGCCCTTGAGAAGGTTAGGATAATTAGAAGGTTGAAGATGGCCCAAAGTTTCCAAAAGTCCTATGTCGATGTGAGGAGAAGGGATCTTGAATTCAAAGTTGGTGATTGGGTCTTTCCGAAGGTTTCACTCATGAATGGTGTGGTTCGTTTTGGTAAGAAGGGAAAGTTGAGTCCAAGATATGTGGGTTCTTGTAGGGTAATGAGGAGGATTGGCAAGGTAGCTTATGAGTTGGAGTTGCCCATTGAAATGGATTTGGTTCATTCGGTCTTCCATGTGTCTATGTTGAGGAAGTGTGCAGGTGATGCGAATGCTATTGTTCCATTGGATGTTGTGGGTTTTGTTGAAGACAACTTGACTTATGAAGAGGTTCCAGATTAGATTTTCTATAGACAAGTGAAGAGGTTGAGGAACAAGGATGTGACTTCTATTAAGGTCCTTTGGAGGAATCAACAAGTTGAATGTGCTACTTAGGAGGCTGACGCGGATATGTAAAAATGATATCCTTATCTCTTCCATTCTACTAAAGTCTAAGGTGTTAATGTAAGTCCCATATGTGATTTCAATTCTTAAGTTCAGCCCTTATGTCATTGCAAACATTCATGTTTAAATTGACAAGTTCATGATGATTTTACACTTATGTTGAGATTTTTGAAATGATGTTTAAGTGCATTGTTGAATCCTTTTATGGGATGAAATTGTCATGTTTTAGTCTCTCATATACATTTCTTTAACATTCGGGGATGAGTGTTTCCAAGGGGGAGATATGGAGACGACTCCAAAAAGTTCCCAAAAATGTGCCTCAAAAGTGCGCGAAATTGTAATTTCCATATATCTCAAAGTTCGTGTATGATATCAAATATCTGACTTCATATTCTTGTTCACGAGCGCAAAATTGAGTGAAAAATGGGTCTAACCCTGATTTAAGAGTAACCATAGCAAAATTTGAATGTCGCAAAAATGTGATTTCTAGAGAGCTAGTGCGCCCCTGGCGCGACGCACGAAGGGCGCTTCTTAGTGTAATTTTTGTGCAGTTTTTCCACTTCGGTCCAAGGCTTTCAGGTCTTTGGCCTAAGCCTTCCCATACCTATACTTAGACATATTTGACCCTCATATCATCCAAGACATTCCCTAATACACTCTCAAACACTTAGAATAATATTCCTCTCAAAATTCAAGTGTCCAAATCTGTTCCGGATCTTAAGTAATTCATCCATGCTTCAAGCCTCCATTCAAATATTCTTTAAGGAATTCTCTAAAGTCAAGGTATATGGGTTTTCTTTCATGGTTTCCTTTCACTCATGAAGCCTAAGCTTCCATTTTACTTAAATTACATGATTTTAAGTTGATTTACTTATGGGTCTTACTTACTATGAATTTGACTATGAACTATGTTGGGGTTTCATGAAATTATGACTATTTTAGCATGTTTTGAGCTAGGAATCTAAGATTTATTATAGGATTTGATGAAGGCTTTTGGTGTATATTGGTTGGGGGTTTACCAAGTGTTAATGGATATTTTTACGTTGGATTTTCTTGCATGATTTCATCCCTAAAATACAGGATTTTACACTAGCTCTACACACCCACTAAGTGTTTGATAAAATGTCTGATTATGGTTTCTTGAGGGATTGAAGGTCCAATACATGTCTTATGAGTGGAATGGCTTTATGATGATGAAAGGAATGTATGTATATGATATTCTCCTATATAGTGTTGGAAATTGACAATGCCCTATCGGGTGGTTATGAGCCTAGGTAACCATGTCGAGGGGTTTGTTCCTTAATATTCAGGTTGAGGGGTTTGTACCTCAATCACCAGGGGTGGTAGGGTGTGACGATCCACCAACCAATCAAGGGTTTGTACCTTGTTAGCCGGGTTGAGGGGTTTGTACCTCAATCACCATGGGTGCTAGAGTGAGAGGATCCACCAACCAATCAAGAGGTTTGTACCTTGATAAAACTATGAACTCTATAATGATGGTCTCTTCTTACACATGTATAATGTTCTAAGTAAGTATGATTCACTTTAAGCATCTTCCATGCATGCCATATTGTTATATGCTACTTATTGCCTATACTTATGCATTTAAATTATGTTGCTTATATCTTGTTGCATTCACATCCTACATACTTAGTACATCCAAATGTACTAGCGCATACAATATGCCTACATGATGTCACTATATAGGAATTGGAGCGCCACTTGAGCATCTTCCTCCACGTGGCTAGTACGAGTTCTCTCAAGCTAGTTGGTGTGTCCTCCATTTCGGGAACCATGTCTATGATCTCATGCTATATACTAAGACTATCTTTCATTTATGTATGTATCAACTATGAGTGTGGGTCTGGTTGCTTACCTTGGCCCCCTCTCTTATCTATGTTGTAGAGGTGTTGTTGGACGTGTTATGTATTTAGCCTTTATTCTCTTGGGTGCTTATGTTATGAAAGTATCGCTTTACCCTTTTTCCCTTATCTCTACTCTTATTATGTTATTTAATTGCTTACGTGACTAATGAAGTGTAATGATATGTTAAGAGCCTTGTTTGGGGTCCCTTCGGGTTCCCTATTCATCGTGTCATGTCTACTCCCTAGGCTTAGGTCATGACAATTTACCTTGGGAAGTGGACCACACCTAGCTGGGGGTGTCATGCCCATTCCACCTTATCGAGGGTGTCTTATGTCTTGGATTCCAGGTTGTAGCTACTTGGTCTATGTCGGTTAAGGTCGCTTCCCACACATATGTATACTTTATATATTGTGTAAGATGATATAACTTACAAGCATGTTTTATTATAAGCATTTATTATGCATTCCATATTGAGATTATATATTTATTGCTTATGATTATGCATTTTAACTATATTGGCTTATGTCTTGTTGCATTGCATTCTACATACTTAGTACATTCAAATGTACTAGCGCATACTATATGCCTACATGATATTACCATGTAGGGACCAGAGCACCTTTTGATCATCCTCTACATGGCTAGTTGATACTTCAGAGATAAGCTTTGGTGAGTCCTAAAGTCTAAGGACACTATCTATAGTACTCTTGCTATTTGAGACTTCTTTATGTTGAACACTTGTTACTATGAGGGTGAGCCCAGAAAGTATCTTGGCCCCTGCTCCATTCCATATTATAGGTGTTGTTGGATATTATGATGTACTTATGCTATGAGTTTGACTCTTTATATTTTTATGAATATCAAGTTTTCCCTTAGTACCACTTCTTTTTTTATTATATCTTGTGTTGTTGTTGAATTTGCTTCCACCACCAAAGATGTATGCTAAGAGGCTTGTTTGGATCCCTTAGTGTTCCCATTTGTCGTGTCACGTCTAGGCCCTAGGAGTGGATCATGACAAACTTTGTATCAGAGCACTAACTTGTTAATGGTCCTCAAAGTCCAGCACAATACATCGATTAGGGTTATATTTATGGTTGTCGCCACAACTATGAATGGGAGGCTATGAGGCATTTTAGGAAATGTTTAGCTTCTTCATGGTCCATATCATTCCTTAGATGTAAGTGTAAGGCTTTTCCCTTAATGAATGCTCTTTACTCATCTAGATTATGCTGATTCCAAGAGGGAGACTAAGGGGAACCCATACACTCGAGGAGCAACCAGCCCGTTCCACTCCTCAGGGTAGAGGGGTAGTGCAAGATGAGTTCCAAGATGCTATTACAATGTCGGCTCATTCTATGACCAACCAAATTAACCAAGGGGCCCAAGTCCCTTATGCTCATACTTCAACTTCTAAGGTGAGGGATTTCACAAGAATGAACCTACCGGAGTTCCATGGATCTAAGATGAATGAGAACCTTCAATAGTTCATAGAGGAGGTGTACAAGGTGCTATCCATCATGGGGGACAATTAGGAAGAAAAGGCGGAGTTGGCGTCTTCCAACCTCAAAGGGGTGGCTCAAATTTGGTTTACACAATAGAAGTTGGAGAAGGGAAATGATAATGCTATCCTTTGGGAAGAGTTTAAAGCCTCATTCCACCATTGATTTTTTCCTATCGAGCTAAGGGAGGCTAATATAATGGAGTTTATGAACCTTAAGCAAGGTTCCATGAGAGTGAGGGAGTATTCTCTCAAGTTCAACAATCTATCCAAGTATGCTCCACAATTAGTTGTCGAACCTATATCAAGGATGAACAAATTTGTTTCGGGAGTGTCCAACTTGGTCAATGAAGAGTGTCATACCGCCATTCAAGTTGGATATATAGACTTGTCTCAGCTCATTACATATGTTGAGCAACTAAAGGGGGAAAAATTTAGATAAAGAAGAAGTGGTGAGTCCAAGAAGGCTCCTTTTAAAGGTGATTTCCAAGGTTTAAAGCATGGTCGGTTTCCTCAAGGCCATAAATTCCAAGGCCAAGGGTCATCCAATGATCCTAATAAGAGGTTTGCCAATGATAGGGTGACCAACCTAAGATTCCAAGGTGGTAATAGAGGAATCAAAAATCTTAGATGCCCAACAAACTAGATTCTATGGTCTTCAAGGAAGACAAGGGATGGATAGCTATCTAATGTCGTCATAGGTATGTTAAAGGTTTTTGATTTTGATATGTATGCATTGATAAACCCGGTTGCCACTCTTTATTTTATTACTCCTTTTGTTGCCAAAAAGCTTCATGTTAGTCCCGAATTGTTGTGTGAACCTTATGAAGTGTCAACCCCTTTGGTGAGTCTATTGTTGCTAAAAGAGTCTATAGAAATTGTCCCATGTTCATATTTTATAAAGTCTTGCCTTGTGATTTTGTTGAACTAGATATGGTGGATTTTGATGTCATTCTTGGGATGGATTGGTTACATGCATATTATGATTCTATTGATTGTAGAACCCATAGGGTTAAATTCCAATTCCCTAATGAGCCTGTCCTTGAGTGGGAAAGTCCTGATCTGGTGGTTAAGGGTGGATTCAATTCTTGTGTTAATGCCCAAAGCTTGATTTCTAAGGGTTGCCATCTTGTAAGGGTTAGGGATGTTGAGTCCAAAGTCCTTCCTATGAGTTAGTTTCGGTGGTAAATGAGTTTCTTGATGTCTTTTCCGATGAACTTCTCTGTGTTCCTCTCGAAAGGAAAATAGTTTTTGGTATAGACCTCCTTCCTGATACTCAACCCACTTTCATTCCCCCTTAATGTATGGCCCTGACAGAACTTAAGGAGTTAAAGGATCAATTGAGGGATTTGTTGGAGAAGGGTTACATAAGGCCTAGTAAATCACCCTGGGGTGCACCCGTGTTGTTTGTGAAGAAAACAAATGGTTCTCGTAGAACATGCATTGATTGTTGACCACTTAATAGAGTCACCATAAAGAACAAGTACCCTCTACCAAAGATTGATGACCTTTTTGATCAACTTCAAGGGGCTAGTCACTTTTCTAAGATTGATCTGCAGTCCGAATATCACCAAGTGAAAGTGAGGGAGTGTGATATACCCAAGATGACTTTTCAGACTAGGTATGGTCATTTTGACTATTTGGTTATGTCCTTTGGGTTGACTAATGCATAGGCTATATTTATGGATCTCATAAATAGGGACTTTAAACCCTACCTTGATATGCTCGCGGTGGTCTTTATTGATGATATCTTGATTTATTCCCATAGTGAGGAAGAGCATGTGAATCACTTGAGGGTGGTGTTGCAAATCTTGAGGGAGGAGAGGTTGTATGCTAAATATGAAAAATGTGAGTTTTGGTTGAAAGAGGTTGCATTTTTTGGGAAAGTGGTGTAGGTGATGGCATTAAGATGGTTCTTAAGAAGACAGAGGTAATTAGGAATTGGCCTAGACCTTTGACACCATCAGACATTAGAAGTTTCTTGGCTTTGGTGGGTTATTACCGGAGGTGAGAAGAGATTCCTACTTGGAAGTAGGAAGAGATCAACATGGATTTTGTGGTTTGGTTGCCTAAGACTAGGATACATTTTGACTCTATTTGGGTTGTTGTGGATAGAATGAAAAATTCGGCTCACTTCCTATCGGATCATGGTGCTCAATTCACTTCTCTCTTTTGGAGGTCCTTCCAAAGAGGTCTTGGTACCAAGTTCAAGCTTAGCACAACCTTTCACCCTAAAACGGATAGTCAAACTTAGAGGACTATCTAAACTCTGGAGGATATGCTTAGATATTGTGTTTTGGAGTTTAAGGGTTGTTGGGATGAATATCTTCCACTTATTGAGTTTGCATACAACATTAGCTACCACTCAAGCATTGATATGGCTCCCTTTGAAGCTTTCTATGGTAGGTGTTATAGATCCCCAGTTAGGTGGTTTAAAGTGGGGGAGATGGCTTTTCTAGGCCCTAATTAGGTCATGGAGGCCTTGGGAAGGTGAGGATGACAAGGGAGAATTGAAAACAGTCCAAAGTAGACAAAAGTCCACCTCCAATGTTTAGAGAAGAGATCTTGAGTTCAAGGTTGGTGATTGGGTGTACTTGAAAGTCTCATGCATGAGGGATGTGGTACGGTTTGTCAAGAAAGGAAAATTAAGCCCAAGGTTTGTAGGTCCTTAAAATATTTTGAAGAGAGTGGGTAAGGTTGCATATAAGTTTGAATTGCCTATGGAAATGAGTATGGTTCATTCGGTCTTCCATGTGTCCATGTCAAGAAAGTGTGGGGATGACCCAAGTACTATAGTGCCCTTAAGGTTGTGGGTGTTGTAAAAGATAATTTGATCTATGAAGAGGTCCTGGTGGAGATTTTAGATAGACAATTGAAGAGGTTGGAAAAATATAGCCTCTGTCAAGGTCCTTTGGAGGAATAAACATGTTGAAAGTACCACATGGGAAGTCGAGGCGGACATAAAAAGTGATACCCATATCTCTTCCATTCTACTCAAGTCGAAGATACTAATTTAAGTCCCCTATATGATTTCAAGTCTTAAGTTTCAACCCTCATGTTATTTTGCATGCATTTATGTTCATGGTAGCACGTTATGGTGATTTTTGACATTCATGTTGAGATTTTTGAAAAGTGATTTTTAAATGCATTTGTTGCATTCATGTTGGGCTAAAATCTTCATGATTACTTCTCTTATGCATGTTTCTTTGACATTCGAGGACAAATGTTCCAAAGGTCGAGATATTGAAATGCCCAAAAAATGTGCTTTGGAATGCCCATAATTATATATCTTAAAATCCATGCATGATGTCAAAAATTCGACTTCATATTCTCGATCGGGGGGGGGGGGAATTTAGTGGGGAATGGGTATAAACTGGAATATAGAGGACCTGTAGTGAAAAACAAATTTCACTAATTTTCGAGAAATAGTGTCGTCCGCGGCCAGGCTGTGATGTACCTAGGAAGCGGAGCAGTACAAGTGTTGCCTGCGTGATGGGTCTACGTCGCACCAAGGACACAGACCAGTGTAAGTGTTTCCTTATTTTTTCTATTTTTGCCAAGGGAATTAGGTTCATAGCCCCATGCCCACTTAAACGTGAAATCACCCATACATAACCATTTTTCAACTTTATATCACTCAAAACCCTCATAAAAACCTCTACAGGACTTAACCAAATACCTTGTGCCAAATTCAAAGATTTCAAGCTTAACTTTGGAACTCAAGAATTAACTTCAATCTCTAAGTTTCCTTCAAGATCATCTCAAGAAAATCCACGTTTGAGGTATGTGGGTTTAATCCATTGGGTCTTTTCACCCATGGAGACCAATCTATCTTTTTATGAAAATTGAGTGATTTCAAATTGTATTGTTTATGGGTATCTGTTATTAAGAAATATGAGCATTAATTATGTTGGGATATTATCAAGTATTGTTTATTATGCATAAGTATCGATTCTAAGCTTACACTATGAGTTTATCTTTGTCTGTTGAGACTGCAATGGTTTGAGCTGTAAAACTATGATCTATTATGAGTTTTGATAATGGATTCCAAGTTATCCTACATGAGGGTTTTACTATATATTGGTGTGTTTACTTGCATTAGGTTTTCTCATGTTATTTCATTCTCAAATTGCATGATTTTTAACTAGTATCCTAAACCCACCAAGTGCTTGATAAAATGTCAAGTCAAGAATTCTCAAGTTGTTGATGATCTATTCCATGTTTGCAAGTCAAGTGACTATTTGATGATCAAGTTCTCTCAAGTATGTATCAAATTCATGAAAATTATCTATGATTTTACAAGTTACAAGCTTTGCCCTATTTTAAGGTTTCTACCTCTTGTGAGGCATTCATGTTAAAGTAAGAGTTCATGTATGATTATGATCTACTTTCATGTTTCAAGTTAGGCTCACCATTATAGCTCAAGCATGTTTCAAGAGCTACTAATGTCATGTTTCCATGTTTCTTACAAATTATATAAGTTATGATTATTCAAGTATTTCGTGGGATTTGATTTAGCACCGATTGAGGCTTAAGATAGAGGCTCATCACAATGAAAAATGTTTAACATATCGGTATCAACATTGGACACCTCATCCATCCTTGCCTTCGTTAGAGAGCATAAAACATATTTTGCCTTGGAGCAGCCCCTTATTAGCCTACCTTTTCCCTTTGATCCACGTTAGCACCTTGGCCTTGAGGAGGACCGCCTCTACCCTTCTTTTGAACATGTGGACCATCAACAACCTTGTGACTCATTTCACCACAACCAAAGCAAGCATTACAATTTTTCAAACATGGACCACCATGGTTTCTCCGGCACTTTTGGCACCTAGGATTAATCATCCCACCATTTCAACCTTGGAATCTTGGGTTAGACACCCCATCATTAGCAAATCTCTTATTAGGAGTCTTGGAGGACCCTTGGCCTTGGAACTTGTGACCTTCTTGGAAACGACCACCCTTGGCACCTTGAAAGCCACCCTCAAACCCAGCCTTCTTGGACCCCCCACTTCTTCTCTTTCTAAGTTTCTCTCCCTCATATTTTTCGGCATTTGTCATGAGCCAAGACAAGTCTATATCCTTCATTAGCATAGCGGCACGACACTCTTCATTCACCAAGGCAAACACCGCTGATACAAACTTGTTCATTGTCGATCTATGATCGGTAACCAAATGAGGAGCATACTTTGAGAGAATTCTCCCTTAAACTCATGAACCTTGCTTAAGAATCATGAATTCCATCATCTTAGCCTCTCTCAACTTAATAGGGAAGAATCGGTTGAGGAAGGCAGCTTTGAATTCCTCCCAACGAATAGCATCATCATTTCTCCTCTCTTATTTCCATTGAGCAAACTAAATTTGGGCCACACCCTTGTGTTGGTCGGCCTCTAAATTCGTCTTCTCCTCTGAATTTACCCCCATGATAGATAACACTTTATACACCTCATCAATGAACTCTTGGGGATCTTCCTTCGCCTTGGACCCATGAAACTCCAGAGGGTTCTTCCTTGTGAAATGCCTCACCCTTGAGGCTGGAGTAGGAGAATAAGGAGCTTGGGCCCCTTGATTCAATTAGTTGGTCCTAGCATGGGCCAACATTGTGATGGCCTTCCGGAACTCATCTTGGGCCACCCCTCCATCTTGAGGTGCTTGAGCAGAAGGATGGGCTGATTGATCCTTTGGAATATGAGCCCTCCTTAGTCTTTCTCTTGATAACGGCATGATCTAGAAGAGCAAAAAAGCATTCGTTTGGGGGAAAAGGCCTTATATTGACATCTAAAGCATGACATAGATCATGAAGAAGTGAAATATTTCCTAAAATGCCTCATAGCCTCCTATTCATAGTTATGGTGCACTTCACAACCATGAATAAGACTTTAATTGACACGGTGTTTTGGATTTTTGAGGAACATTAACAACTTAGTGCTCTGATACCAAGCTTGTTACTAACCAAGCATGGGTCTAGACGTGACATGGTGAATGGGAAGTCCGGAGACAACCCAAACAAGCCTCTTGGTATATCATGTACACATCCTTGGTTATGCAAGCAAAATAAAATAATAGCAAGAGTCAATTATTCAAAAGGGAAGTGGGACTAAGGGAAGTCTTTCATAATCATAAATCATAAGAGGTGTCAAACTCATAAGTATATACAAATGTAGTATCCAACAACACCTCTACTATAAAATGGAGCGGAGGCCAAGGCACTTCCCGGGCTCACCCACATGATAATAAATATCTAACATTAAAAAGAGGTCTCAACATAGCATGAATAAATTTTCATTGAAGTTGAGGACTCACCAAGCTTTCTTCAAGAACCGAACTAGCCACGTGGAGGAGGATGATTGTTAGGAGCTCCGATCCCTACATAGTAATATCATGTAGGCATAGAGTATTAGTTAGTACTTAGAATGTACTAAGTATGCGGGGTGTAATGCAACAAAGACATAAGGCATAATATTCAAAATCCATACGTATAGGCAATAGATATAATCTCAATATGACATGTATGAGCAATGCTTGTAATATGTAAAACATTCAACTTGCACAATATGTCATATATATGTGGGAGAAGACCTTAACCGGCATAGACCAAGCAAGATACTATTTGGAATCCAAGGCATGATAGCCCTCTCGGTAAGGTGACCAAGCATGACACGACTTCCCCCCCCCTCCCCCCAAGTGTGGTCTACTTGCCAAGGCCAACCACACATGATAACATGAAACTAGATGGATCCACTAGCAAAACACATTTAGGGAGAATAGTATAATCCTATGGTGACACATAGTTTAGAGGCTAAAGACTTTATATAAGGACCCCTTGAGTCGATCCCTCATATTAAGCCTCAATCGGTGCTAAGTCTAATCCCACAGAATACTTGAAATAATCATACTTTAATCATAACATGAACAACTTGTAAGAGAAATGATCACATGATGTGAGTAGCTCATTCAGATGCTTGACCTCTTTTAGTGAACTTACTTATACTTGAAAATGAGGGTAAAATAATAATCAAGCTTGATCCCTCAACTTATAGCTCACAAGAGGATAAAATATTGAAATAGGGCTAAACTCTTCACTTGTAACATCATAGATTCTTTTCATGAATTTAATACGTGGTTGGGAGCGTATAATTATCTTGAAATCACTTGACTTGTAAATCATGCAATAGTTCATCAATAACTTATAAATTCTTTCCATGTAATTTCATCAAACACATGATGGGTTCATGAAATTTGTTCAAAATCATGCAACTCAAGTACCATAATAACACGTCAACTCGCATTTACATTTTTAATCATCTCATTTCGTATAATACTAAAATATTTCATGTATCACACGTAGGAGAAAGGAAAATTTGAGAATTCTATAAGAATTACAATGTTTTGAAAATCCACTTGCATTGGTCAAATCACGATCAATCTAATACTTTGGCCTTCCCTTTTTGTATGGAATTCATAGTACCACGATCTAGTCAAATAAATTATTACTATTTTAAATTGACATACCAACAGTAGTGGAAAATAATTTTGGCATCACATAATTGCTTTCAACTTAATATAAACATACAACTTTCAAAATAAGGTACTTAAAAGTATACGAAAATAAACTCATTTATAAAATATCTTATTATAAAAGATTTAGAAAATAGGAGCAATTTACAATAAAACTGTCGAAGCTCTACTCAATAAACCACTTCCCTTCAACTTAATAAAACTTTCAAAATACATATGAACTAGTTTTCCTCTCGGTTCTACTCTGATATGTTTGAAAGAAGCAGAGGCGGCCTCTATATATAGAGGCATTATATGCCTCTTCAGGTTCATGAAAAAGCACAATTGCCTATCCACCCATCTATAGCAAAGGCACTAAAGTTAGTGTCTGCCAATATAGATTGAAGTTCTTCCATTAGCTCCTAATGGATCACAAAATGATATCCCACCCAAAAATAATAATATTGCTTCTCATTAGCTCCTAGCGGAGCACAAAATGGTAATGTATAAAAAAAATGCATAGGTCGTTACAATTCCATTGCCAAACCATTTGATGAATCGCTGAATAGGAGCTTTTGATTGCCTAAAATAAATTTTTGAGTGTTTTCAGAGTCATTTTACAAGCTAGATTGGAGATGCACTGAACCCATTCGGCAAGTTGCCAAATTGCACCTCAGCTCATCCAATTGCTATTATCTGAAAAATGATTTTTTGAAAGAAGATTCGAAAATCGAAAATTGGTTTAAACTTAACTAATTTAAGAAAACCAACTCTCAAAATTTGAAAGAAAAAACAGAGACGCCACCTGATTTTAAGGAGAATTAGGAAACTGATGAACATATAAAAAGACCTAATAAAAAAATCTTTTTAAAATCTAGAGAAAAGGTTCAAGTTTACATTTCCACTTCAAGAAGGTTTTACGCACTTGAAATGGACGCTAAATACGGTTATCCGGCGATTAGAAAATTTGACTAACTTTGAAAATATTTGTTTGACTTGGAAAAGATTGACAGATTTTGAAATCTACTAATCCTTGAAAAGATTTGACTGGCTTAACTAAATTGAAAACAATTGACTAAACTTAAAGAAAATTGACTGTGTTTAAAAATTAAACTAAAATGTAAAATCACATTTTTATATTTTTTCCTTTTATATATTTTTTTCATTTATTATTATATTTTTCTTCTTTCAAAAGTCACTTGACCAATTTAGACATATAAAATTAATTAAGAAATCTAAAGCAAACTCCTTTTTGAAATAAAAATGAAATTAAATACAAATGGTTTTGACATGTTGGAGAATTTAATTAGATTGAAACCAAACAAAAAGATTAGAGTTAGACAAACATAACAAGCAATATAACAAAGTATAAAAATAACAAAAGAAAGATACATTATTGGTCTTGGCGGGCCAAATAAGTCTACAGATGTTCTCCAGTGGGCTTGGCCTATTTTTGATTGTATGCACGGAGTATATCAATGCATAATCCTTGATTTCAGCTTCATATCCCTGTGAGCTGGTGAGTTTGACTTGAAGAGGGGAGTTCGGTTGACTCAACTCGAGAGGATGCGAGGAGGTGAAGTCCACAATGAACTCGGAGCATCGTTCATGCAAAGAAATAAAATTAAGGATTAGTGAAATGTTCATGGATGCATTTGAGCAAATGTTAAGGAAGACACAAGCGCAAGCAAGGTTAAAACAAAAGGAAAACACTCAGCCAATAATGCATTATACTTGTCTTGGGTATAATAAACAGGAAGGGATTGATAGCGACTACATTGGACAATAGTTATTCTTATCCTTTGAAATACTTTAGAAACGATGGAGTTGTAAACAAGCTGAGGTGAAAATAGATATAACTTGTGTGTACCACCAATAACAGACTGATTTCCAATATAAAGTCTAAAATCACATAATTGGACAACAAACTCAAAAACAACTCAGATTTTGTACCAAATGAGGAAACGTAGAATGCAGAAACATTAGCAAACTGCTCTCCAATAGCAGGGAGCTAACATCATATCATGTCAGCACCAACGTCAGTAACAGTACACAGGAACACTACTCTACAAGGATAGAAAGCTATCCTCCGCAAACATTGTTTACATTATGTCATGCCAACACTAATTTTAACTCTTAAAAGCTAACAGTACACAAGATAGGCAAAGAACAGGAACAGAACACCCTGCAAACTGTATTAGCACTATATATAAACAGCAGGACAGAGAGAATAAAGGACTAAATGATATATCTTGCAACACATATCTAAAGTTAAACGAGTGTTCTTTAGGAACTACTCTTTTAATTGAGAAAACAAACAGTAGATCAACCTTAGCCATCATAAATATCATTCCATTAACGAAGTCATTTCTAGGAGAAAACAAAATGATAAGCAGCAACCTCAGACAATTACTGGCAATATAAGTTTTTAGGCTCAAACTTACATGTTTTGGAGATAAGAAAAATGTTTGCAAACCAAAGGTATTTCTCAATACCTCAAAACAAAGTAGGAGCTGAATTACCATAGCAACAGGTTACGTTCACATAGTAACAGAACTTAAAACTTGAACTAAGGCATTCACTAAAATAGCAAGTCATGTTGAAGCATGAACTAAGGCATTCGCTGGTGGATGTTACGACTTGTATTTCGTCTCAAACTTAACAAACTTATACAAGTAATCAACAGAATGTTCAAACAAAATGACGAACACGACCTATAACTCTGGAAACCATCTTAACAGCAGAGAGCAACATCACCACAATATCAACTTATTACAATAGGGATTTACAGTCAACAAACAAAGTGCAAGCAGGAAACTTCGATAAAGCTTCAAGATTTATTTTCGAACATAGTACATAAGGCTTGCAACGAGATGAAGATTGGGGATATTACCTTTGCAGGGGCAGCGAAACTGGGACGACGAGCTTGACGAAGCTAACGACGAGTTTGACAAAGCTACGACGAGATCGAATCGGTTTTCTGAAAATTGTTTTCTTAAACAGAAAATGTTGTATTAGTTCGAAAATCTTTCTCGTGGGTTTTATGGAACAACTCAAGAATCAGCTGAGTTTTCTAGGGTTCTTCGATTATTGCTAGCTCAAGATTTTTAAGGTGCTTTCAAAGATGACGGCTTCTGCTAAGCTTTTGCTAGGGTTTGAGGACTTGATCGCCGCCATCTTTTCTAGGGGATTTCTCATATGACTGCCCCTGCTAAGCTCTGCTAGGGTTTGTGGGACTCAACCTCTTCTCTACGCTTTTGCTAGGGTTCTTTTTGGATTTCGATCGTCGCAGGATTTTTAGGGGATTTCTTAGGTGACTACTGCCGCTGATAAGCTTTTTGCATCGGGTTTGTGGGATTCTAGATGACGCGTAGATCACCCCCTATAAACGAAGACGAAGAAGGATTACATAGAGGATGATTAGGGTTTGAAATGGGCGGAAAACACAGAGCAAGTTGGGAATTTTGGGGATCGATTTTGAATTCAAAATTCAAATTCGATCCTTGGGGACAAGAAATCTTTAGGATTTGTTGAAAAATCCTCAACGGATTGAAAATCTTCACCGTTGATTAAGGGATTGAGACGCGTGGATGAAGGGTCTGTTGCATCGCGCTTTTGAGGAAGGAGATGTTGGTTTGTCGGTGGTTGGTTAGGTGTTGGACTACTGCTTCACTGGTTTTCTGGGTTCAAAGGGGTATGGAGAATAAAGAGAAAGAGAAGAGAAGAAAGGAATTGGGGGAGCATGGCCCACACGCACTGGACTTAATTTTTTTATTTTTATTTTTAAATAAATTATATATAAAAATTGAATAAGCTGAATAGTTGATTTGTATTTGGGAGGGTAAAAATTGGGTGTCAACAGTTGTCCCTTTCTTTGGATATGATCGATGAAAGAGATCATGGACAAAGAAACTTGAATAACTTAATTTTTAACCGACCACATTTTTGGCTTCAGAAAAACTCTT
>JAOTQR010108233.1:0-26708 GCA_025774065.1 Solanum ossicruentum | reverse complement strand
AGGAGCTCCAGTTCCTACATGGTAACATCATGTAGGCATAGAGTATGCGTTAGTACGTTTGAATGTACTAAGTATGTTAGATGAAATGCAAACAAGAATTAAGCATCATATCAAAATGCATAACATTAGGCAATAGACATAATATAACAATATGTCGTGTATGATCAATGGTAAGGTAAAACATGCTTAAATAATATCATATGTGTAGAAGAGACCAAGCTAGATTTCCAAATGTACAACCCTTTGGTAGGTTAGTGATGACGCCGCCCTTCACTTAGGTGGATGAGTACAAACCCCCATCTAGGTTGGTGATAATGTCGTCCCATCACCATGGTGGAGATGTACAAACCCTTCCCTATGTTGATGAGTACAAACCCCCATCTAGGTTAGTGACGATGCATCCCCATCACCGGAAGACAAGTACAAACCCTTCCCTAGGTTGATAAGTACAAACCTTCATGAAGATTAGCCAGGTTCCTTAGCCCCCCCCCCCCAGAATTGGGCATATTCTAATGCAACACTTTATATAAAACTTATCATATACATATGCACATTTCATCATCATCTAGTCATTCATATCATATCTCATGCTTTGCTCCTTCAACTCCTCAGGAAACCATATCTAGACATTTTATCAAACACTTAGAGGGTGTGTAATGCTAGTATAAAACCATGAAACACAGAGATGAAATCATGCAAGAAAATCCATTATAAAACCATCAATCAACACCTTATAACACCCTCAAGTAATTAACATCAAAACCGTTCCTCAAAGCTTACAATAGATCAAAGATTTATAGCTCAAAACAGAGCAAAATAGTTACAACTTTACATAGCTTTTACATAGTGTGCAGTAAGTTTCATAATCATCAAAACCCACTTCTAAATCACGTTTAAATCATGCAATTTAAGTATAAAAGAGGATTCGGCAGCATGGGTGAAAGGAACCAATAGTTGAAACTCGCATACCTTATCTTGGAGATGAACTTTATGAAGATTGGAGATGAAGACTTGAAACTTGAAGAGGAAACTTGAAGGAGACCCTTAGCTTAGGATGAGGGTTTGGGACTCGAGTTTGGGGAGTGAAAATATGACTAAGTGTTTGAGTGAGTATTGGGAAATGTTTAGGATGATATGAAAGTGAAATAAGGCTAAGTATAGGTAAAAACACATATGGGAAACCTTGGGCTCAAGACCCATAGCCTTGGAACCGAAAAGCAAAAAATGCACAAAATAACACAAGGGCGCGTCGCGCCCTAGACACAAAAACTATACTGTAAATTGCATACTTGAATTTCTGTTATTGCTAATTCTTCGATCTTAAATCATGGTTAGACCCCTTTCCTCCTAATTTTAGCCCCTTGAATAAGAATATGAAGTCGGATATTTTAAATGACAAATGATTTTTGAAATATATGGAAATTAAAATTTTTGGCATTCCGAGACACATTTTTGGGCACTTTTTGGGGTCATTTCAATATCTCCCCCTTGGGAACATTTGTCCTTGAATGTAAAAGAAATGTACATGACAAGAGTAATTATTAAAAAATAATCCCGAATAAGAATGCATCATTACATTTAAAACACCATTTTCAAAAACTCAACATTAGTGTAAAATCATCAAAAATTTGCAAAGTTCACATGAATTCATATGAATGGCTTAGAGGCTAAAACCTAAGACTTGGAATCATAGAAAAGGACTTGATGTGTTATCATAAGCTTGAATAAAATGAAAGAGGTACAAATATTGCTTCTCCATACTCGCACTGGCTCCCTAAGAGGCACATACGAATGGACGACTCCACCAATAGGGCTTTGACGAACACCACATCAATACTAGGCAACTTTTTCACTCATCGATCAACACCTCCACCGAGGCCTTCTCCTAAGTCAACTTATCCTCCACACCACCCACAATTTCAAAGAGTTCTATAGCACTGGAGTCACCAATGCATTCCCTCAACCTAGAAGCATAACAAACCAGATAGACCATTATCATATCCCTAGGCAAATCCCATCCATATGCAACCTTACCAAGTTCTTCTACATTCTAAAAGGACATCACAAACCATAACTCATTTGTTAACTTTAACCACACCTATTCCACTTGTTTCCACGAGCCACTTCTCCCCTTTGGGAGACAACCTCCACTCTACCATCTTTTTACCCAAGACATCCAACTCTAATAAGGAGGAATCAAGGCCTTGCTTAAATTAGACCTCTTAACCCAAGAAGATTTGGAACCATCATGCACACTATACTACCATTCTCAACTTCTTTCAACCTAACTCCCTATTTAGCCAACCTATGGACTCCACTAGACACCCATTTACCACCATTACACAACACTAGACTTTCCGTAGGCACCCTTCTTATAGCACCAACCACCACACTAGCCTTACTGGGAAAAATAATGCACACTTATTCCTTAATTCTTAAAGAATTCTAGCCACCTTCTTGCTACCCACAATACACACATATCATATGTGGAAAACAACAACTTATCCTCCAAGACTTTCAACACTAACCCCAAATGATTCACAAGCTCTAACTAAATCAATACTTCATCACTAGAGACCACCACAAATATATTACAGAAGGGTTTTAAGACCCTATTCAAGGAACCCACAACACCACTGGTACATGAGTCCACCAAACAACCCCATCAATACTAATAATGGTTACTCCTAGTTTGAAACGACACATAGGGATATCACTTACCCTCATCTTCACTTGGGGACAACGCCTGAACCTCAAATCAATGTCAGAGATGTGACTAATCCATTGTAGTTTTCTAAAAAGATTATCCATCCTCAACCAACAGGTTAAAAGCTTACGAGTTCTATATTCATTGGAAGCATGATATACAAATAGCAAAATTACCTCAAGACCTCCAACCTATCAAGCTAGGGTCAATCAAGATCACAAGACAAGACTCTATGCAACAATAACATGAGGCAAACCATATAGACCCCTACTAGCCACGATAGACTCATCCAACCACTCAGGAGACACACATGAATCCTACTAGGACAAGGGAATAACATAAGAGATAGCAACCCCTGGATCTATCAAATCAAGATACTCAAAACGTCAGTCACAACATTGGCCTCACTTAGGGTCAACTAAGCCATAGGAGCAACAATAGAATAGAACCTACTCACAATCTTTAGAAAAAGCCCGCTAAACCCAAGAGGTTCCTAATATATGATGGGTTCAAAGGTCTAGGACAATCTCTAATCATCTTCGTCTTACTAGGGTCCACTTTAATACCATCACCTGGCACTACACGACCTAGGAAGGCAACTTCTTACAACCAAACTCCCACTTCTCCTATTTAGCATCCAACTTTCTTCCTTAAACTTTGTAGTACTACCCTTATATGACTCATATGCACTACGTCATTAAGGAAACGAACCATCAAATCATCACCAAACCATCATAAGCCTAATAGAGTAGGGACTAAAGATCTTGATTATGAGACTTATAGGCATAGCCGGTGTACTAATTAAACCAAAGAACACCACCCCAAATTCAAAATATTAGGAGGGACATTCATGGCTTCACCTACCACCAATAACACTTCTATACACAAAAAAAACTTAGGTTCAACACATCCCATTCGCACAAGACAATAAATGCAACTCTTTAGAAACCAATTATACCTTAGAACATGAAATGGACATAACTGCCTCGCTACTATTTTCAACCTCCCACTCAAGGTCGGGCTCATTACGGATTCGAGATCTTGCTCTACGGGTCCTACAACCCATGAAGAAACAACATGCATGCAACCATTCCAATGTTATAATGACATCAAAATTTCACCATGCCAACTCCAACATGCCACAAAGCAAGACCTAATGCAATATAAACGTGGATCAACACCTATAAACCTTCTAGCAACAATATACCCAACAAAAGGATAGACACCAAAAAGAACCGCATGACAACTTTGGCACACAAAAAGCCCCACTAGCAACCAAAAAGAATAGAAAAGAAATAGTCGCACACCTGGCCTAATAATACATGCCCAATAAAGCTAAGGAAACTTCAACTTATGGTAATAGCATCGGTCACATCATCCCCTCCTTAATCTACTTGATCAACATGACCACCTCGATCCAAAGGTCGACCGCCTTACACTTCCCTCGAACATATGGACAATCCACTTGCTTATAACCCACTTTATTATATCCATAACAACCATGGGTTTTCCTTACCAGCCCCTGATCACCTCTTCTACTCCTATTGTGTTTACGAGGGAAACCCTTACCTTATGATCCACCTCTCTACAACCATAGCAAGTATTACTACCTTTCTAGCATGAGCCATCATGGCCTCTACGTCATTTTGGGCACCTAGCACAAGGTACTACACTACCATTACCTCAAAATTTGAGACTTTGGAACTTACCCACATTACAGGCCCTCTTGGCCTCACTACCTCCCCCCTCACCACTAGAAGTCTCGGGAGCACTCACTTATTGGTCGAGGTGAGTTGCCAATTTTGTCGTCGCTTTGGCCATTTGTCATAAAACATTGCAAATCTCTGCACTTATCTTAGCACCGTCCTACGTAACTTGAGGCATATCATGAAATGTAGTGGTTAGGGGTTAGCAATAAGCCCTAGGGGACCTAACTCTATCGCATGACAGGGATCATGAAGAAGTGAAACATTTTCTAAAACGTCTCATAGCCTACAACTCGTAGTTGTTGTGCACAACACATCCATGAATAAGACTCTAATTGGTATTGGTGTGTTGGACTTTGAGGATCTATCAACCTAGTGCTCCGATACCATCTATGTCACGATACAAACCTAGGACATAGACGTGACTGGCGAATGGGGAACCCGAAGGACCCTAAACAAGCCTCAAAGCATATCATTACACATCTTTGGTCACTGAAACAATATAAAACAACATAAGAAACATGAACAAGGGGAATTGGGAGTAAGATAGAGAGAGTTTTATACTTAAATAATATAGATGAGTCAAAGCTCAAACATTTTACATAACTTGTCCAACAATACCTCTGAACATAGATACTTAGTGGGAGCAAAGAAAAATCAACCAGACTTACCCTCATGGTCATAAATATACAATAAAGAAAAGAGAGTCTTAATACATAACATGAGAGAATAGTCATTGTCCCTGAAATGGAGGACTCACCAAAGGCTAACTTGAACATTTCGTCTAGCCACGAGAAGAATCAGTAGGAGCTCCGGTTCCTACAGTGTAACATCACGTAGACATAGAGAATGCATTAGTACATTTGAATGTACTATGTATTTAGGATGTAATGCAAACAAGAATTAAGCATTAAAATCAAAATGCATAACAAAAGGCAATAGATATAATATAACAATGTGGCATGTATGATCAATGCTGAGATAAAACATGCTTAAGTAACTCATGCTCATATGGGATATCATATGTGTAGAAGATACAAAGCTAGATTTCCAAGTATAGAACCCTTTGGTAGGTTAGTGATGATGCCGCATCATCACTTGGGTGGATGAGTACAACCCCCATCTAGGTTAGTGATAATACCGCCCCATCACCATGATGGAGAAGTAAAAATCCTTCCTTAGGTTTATTAGTACAAAACCCCATCTGTGTTAGTGACGATTCTGCCATATCACCAGGTGCAGAAGTACAAAACCTTCCGTAGGTTGATGAGGAAGAGACCCTTTACTGTGGATGATTACACCGAGGAGAGACCCTTTACTGAGGATGGTTACATTGAGGAGAGACGTGTGCATCAGAAGACCTCCGAGGTTGATGAGGAAGAGGAAAAGAATAAGCTTGGGAGAGTATTGTGGATATCGAGAGAAGAAGAAAAAGAGTGAAGAAAATCCCAGGAGCATGATAGATTGATGGGCATTGGCTCATCTAGTGTGGCTGCTGCACAGACTACCCAACATGAGGGAGATTATCGGTGGTTGCCTGAGACTAGTGCTTAGGCACCAAGATATGTTGGATTTTGACCCCTTGTATTTGTACTTATATTTGGTAATTGTACATTAAGGACAACATACAATATTTTCTGATGGGGTATGGGTACTTATGGACTACTATGATGTTGGATTAGCTTTTGTGCCCATAACTACCCTAAATTTTGATCACGAGGTTTTCTTGCTTGAGTTCTTTTTCCTCATGGATATTTAATTTTCGTTGAACCGACATGTTTAGGATATCTTAGATGATATTTCGAGTATATAGTAGTCGAACTTATTACATGTACTTTTTTTTTGCTGTTCTATGAAATCTTTTGAAAATTAGTACCCATAAAAATTTTTCATTAGTAGTTATATTGTAATTATGCATTTTTGAACTAATTTGCAATATCAATTTTGATTAACTGAGTGCCATTTGATATATGTAATGTGATTTATTAGTTTCTATTGTCTGTGTATGCAATGCCGTATGTGTATGAGATGATTTTTTATATTCTTGCATTGTGTACTAATTTAGAACTTGCCCTGTTACTCTAAGTTGGACTTGAGATTATATGGATTAGGAAGGGATCGTAGGCCCTTGTTATTTGAATTATTCTACTTTTGTCTAAAATGACCAACCAAATAAGAAATTCATCCCTTGTTTTAAATATTTGAGCCTCACATATACCATTTCTTTCTTAACACCTAATTACCCTAACCTTGTCTAGTGAAATACCTTGAAATTGGCCCTGGTCTATCCTTTAGCATTGTGAACCATGATTTAGGAAAAAAGCCTAAATTGTGGGTGGCTACAAAAAGTGGTCATGGTTTGGGGAATAGGCATTGTGCACTTCGATATAGGCCAAAAGCTTAAGTTGAGGATGACTAGTGTAGGGGTAAAATAGCAAAAATGAAGTGGTGATCAGATTTGGACCAACTGATGCAAATGTGGACTACGGCAAGTCGATACGAGTTATAGATTAGGCTATGACTCAAGAAGGTGTTTCATTGTAGTGAAGTTCAAGATGCAAGAGGCTGATCACGATAGCCCGATAATAGCTGGTAACCCTAGTTACGAGTCATAATTGTGACTCGTATCATACGCCAACCAACTTTTCTTATTAATATTGGGACTTATTTGTAAATATAGCAAATAGAAAATACTAGGACATTTAAAAGGATTTTTCAAAATTTTCAGTAGGAGGAAATAGAGAGTAGCTAAGAATAAAGTAGATAGAAAGAAATTAAGATATTCTTATTGTTTTAGTTTTGGAGACTGCATTTTGGACAAGAGATTCACTTAAGGATTAAATTCAACTTTCAATCTTGTGATTCTCAATACATATTGGGCTTTCTTGTTCTTAAATCTTCTTGGGTAAGTGATTAACTATGTCTTCTCTATTCATTGTTTCTTTGTTTATGCAAGAAATGAGTAGCTAAGCCTACAATTTGAAGTTGTTAGAACCATGAGAATCTAACTTAGAAAACTCAGGTTATTTATAATTCTTAGAACGGACATATGCATGTATTAAAAATTTCTCTTCATTGTGAATTGTTTCTAGGGGTGGCCAATATTAGAACTTCCCTAGTGTTACCTTCATGATCTAGGTAGTAATGAATAGAAAAAGACACTGATTAACAGGATTCGATGATGTGTTCTCATCTAATCAACAAAACCTGACCAAAGTGTGGTTGACTGGGACTAGTGATAATGGTTAGTTAAGCACATTATGAAGACGGGCCAAGTCCCATAGTGAAATTCGACCTTCACCTTGGACCAAAGGGTTGGAAGAACCCAAATTACCGTTTTACATGTGATATTCTAGTTGAGAATTGTAATATCCGGGGAAGTTCAGTTAGTTCATCAGGGGGAACACAATACTCCAAGTTTCTCTCCATTATTGATTGTATTCCAATTATCGTTAGTCTAGTTTAATTTTCTATCTATCATTACAAATGTCACGACCCAAACTTAGGGCGAAGACATGACTGGTGAATGGAGAACCCAAAGGAACCCCAAACAAGCATCATTGCATATCATTAGACATCCTTGGTCGCGGAAGAAATGGAAAAAATGACACTAAGAGATAAGCATAAACAAGGGAATTGGGACTAAGGGCAAACATCCATATCATGAGATCAAGAAACAAGAGAGTCAAAGCTCAAAGCATAGATAGATAACATGTCCAACAACACCTCTAAGCCTTAGATAGTTAGCGGGGGCAAGACATGAAATCGGGCTCACCCTCATAATAATGACATTAGGTACTTCAAACATACAAAACACAGTCTAAACAGAAGCTTGAGAGAAGATAGATATTGTCCTCGGACTTGAGGACTCACCATAAGCTAACATGAACAATCTGTGTAGCCATGAGGAGAACCAAAAGGAGATTTGGTTTCTACATGGTGATATCATGTAGGCATAGAATATGCGTCAGTATGTTTGAATGTATTATGTATGTAGGATGTAATTCAAGAAGAGATAAGCATCATAGGGAAAATGCGTAATCATATGCAATATATAGCATACTAACAATATAACATGTATGAATGGTGCTTGAAGTAAAATCATGCTTAGATAGAACATAATACGAGTGAAATGAATAATAATTACAGTGCAAGCCAAGGCCTACCACCACCTTAGAAAGGTGCATGAGGTATGACCCCTTCAGGAAGTTTATGGAGTACAAACCCCCCACAAGGTGATAGAGTACAAATCCCCTGACAGGTTAAGATAGTACAAACCCCTTAATGGGTTGGTGGGTACAAACGCCTAATAAGTTTAACAGGTACAAACCCCAATAGGGTTAATTAGGCCTACCATACTGTGAATTAGGCGACCGAGGTACTAACCCCTGAACAAGGTTACCCGAGCCTACAACCACCTGAGTTAGGCATGAGTTAGGCATTGATATCCCTAACACAATATATATATACTCCTTTACTCATCATACACATATTTCATCATCATTCCATCATCATATAGTCATTCAACTCATAAGACATGCACAGGACCTTGAATTCCTCAAGATACCATAACAGGACATTTTATTAATCACTCGACGGGTGTGTAATGCTAGTAGAAACCATGCAATTCAAGAGTGAAATCATGCAAGAAAACATGAAGTAAAATAGCCTACCGATACTTGGTATTACCATCTTACAAAACACATTGAAACCCTTGATCAACTCCCAAGAGAGATCATGGTTCTAAAGCTTAAAACATGCATAATCATAATAGGAAAATCGTCTCATGGTATAGACTTAAAAATGAGTAATCATGCATTTTCAACCAAACCTTTATAAAATCCAAATATTGTATATGGCCACAATCTCTAATGAATAATACCCATAAGCAACACAACATGAAAACATGTCATTTTCGTAGAAATGGAAGATTGGGCTTCATGTGCAAAAGGTACCCACGAATGAAACCCACATACCTTAGATCTTGAATTTCTGGAAATTGAGTTGTGATAGACTTGATGTTTGGAAGTGGGTCTTGGAATCCAAAACATGCTTTCAAGTTTCCTTGAATTTGTATTAGGGTTTTAATGGAGGCTATTGAGAGAATTTGAGAGTGTATTCCAATTAAGAGTAGTGAATTTGATAGTTAGGAATAGGGTTAGGTCCTTAGGAGGTGTTAAGATAGCATAGGAATGACCAAAATACCAATAGAAATGACTAAATTTATGAAATGTCATTAATGAGGCGAAATTCAGCCAAAACCCGTATATACCCCTTCAAATACAAGTTCTACAAAAATGGCATAACTTCTTCATCTTAACTCTAAAGAAGGTGAAATCAAGTGCGTTGGAAAGCTAATTAAAAGGGATCAGATTTGGTAGGTCGTGGGTCACCCAGTTCTTTGTGTTCTAAGAGATATGCCCCTTTAAAGTTGACCCTCCAACTGGTACATATACAAAACTTGGCTAACGGAAATTTCTTTGAACTTGGGTTGATATAGTGGACCCACATGTTATTAAATGACATGAATAAGCTTGATTTAGTTTTGAATGAGAGCTGAAGCTTGAATGGATTTTCTCGAGATCCGGAAGTGAGTTTGGGACACTTGAATTGAGTGAAATATTTGTTTAAGTGTTACAGAGAGTACTGGGGAATGTCTTGTATGATATGAAAGCAAAGTATGCCTAAGTATAGGTATTTTCACGCATGGGAACACTTAGGCCAAAGACCCAAAAGACTTGGAAAAAACAAGAAAAGCAACACACAAAATGAACAGAGGCGCATAACAAAATGAACTGGAATGTAAATTTTGGGAAAATCAAATTGCAAGTTGTTTGCTCTAAAATCAGGGTTAGATCATTTTCCCACTGCATTTGACCCCCAGAACAAGAATATAAAGTCGTATTTTTGATATTATTCATGAATTTTGAGATAAATGTGAATTACAATTCTAGGCACTTCCAAAGCAGTTTTTCAAGCACTTTTTGGGGTCGTTACAATATCTCCCCCTTGGGAACATTCCTCCCTGAATGTCAACGAAACATGCAAAAGAAAAGTAATCATAAAGAGATCAGCCCTAACAAAAATTTAGCGCCATACTTAAAACACCAATTTCAAAATCTCAACATAACTGTTAAAATCACCATGATCTTTCTCAATATAATCATTAATGCATGTAATGACATAGGGGCTGAAACATAGACTTGCAATTCATAACAGGACTTGACATGTTCTCACAAGCTTGAATGGAATGAAAGAGGTACAGATATTTCTTTTCCATACCCGCTTCAGCTCCCCGAATGACACTTCCACTTGATGATTCTCCCAGGGGCCTTGACGAGCATTACACCCTTACAAATTTACCTTTACTCATATCCACCGAGCTTCTCCACTGGAGCTTCTCATAAGTCAACTCATCCTCAAAATATCCACAACCTCAAAGAGTCCTATAACATATGATTCAACAACACATCTCCTCAACCTAGATTCCTAAAGAACCAAACAAAACATATCCATATCAATAGGCAACTCCAATTCGTATGCAGCCTTACCAATCCTCCTCAATACTCTACAAGGATTCACTAACCTTAAACTCAATTTCCTCTCTTGTCAAACAAACCACAAATCACCACCCTGACATCCTAGATCTCTACTCCTCACTAGCATAGGACTTTTGACGGCCTTGAGCTGTTTCATCTTTTCCCTAATCAACCTCACTGCCTCCATGTCCTCCATAATCAGATTCGGACACAACAAAGCCTTTCTCGCACTACAAACCACACAATCGAGGACATACAATATCTACCATATAGTGTCTCAAAACGAGCCATACAAATGATAGAATGATAGTTACTATTAGTCTCATCATGAACCCTCTTGCTCAAGTCATCAACACAAGGCACACACAACCTACCTTGGTACATAAGGACACCATCTCCCCTTAGGAGAAAATCTCCACCTTGAAACACTTACCCAACCTTCAATTCTAACGAAGGATCACGTTATTGCTTTGGTTTTACCTCACAAAATAATGATGACTTTGAGCCATCAACAATCAAAATGCCACCATTATCAACCTCTTCCAACCTAACCCTCAAGCTAGCCAACCGGTAGACCTCCCTAGTCACCCCTTTGCTACCACCATCAATATGAACTAGGCTACCCATGGACAACCTACTCAATGTACCGACCATAACATTAATCTTACCGGGATAATAATGTATACTCATATCATAATCCTTAAGAAGTTCTAACCACCTCCTTTTCTCAAGCTAAGATCCATCGGGGGTACACATATTGGAGACTCTAGTAAAAGATAAACACAACAACATGCTCCCTATATAAAAAATGACAAAAAATTTTGAAGAAAAACCACGGCAGCGTACTCAAGGTCATAGATAAGATAATCCTTCTCATGCATCTCAAATTGTCTAAAAGCGTAGGTTCCCACCTAACCATCATGCATCAATAAACAACCCAAGCAAATCCAGGACACATCACAACACAACAAATCCCTCTAGCCCTTCCGGTAGTTACAAAATAGGAGCGGACACAAGCTTATCCTTCAATGGTTTGAAGCTACTCTCGCACTCATTGACCCACACAAACTTGGCCTTCTTTTGAGGCAACATAGTCATGGGAGAAGCAATAGAAGAGAACTCATCCACAAACCTCTGATAATAACCCGCTAAGCACAAGAAGCTCCTAATCTCTGATGGAGTCAACGGTCTAAGCGGGTTTCTAATCACATATGCCCCCTTAGGATCAATCTTAAGACCATCCCCTAACACCACATGACCTAGGGGGTAACCTCCTCTAATCAAAATTCACACTTCACATACTTAACATCTAACTCCTCTTATCCCAAGATTTTCAACACTACCCCTTAATGGCTTACAAGATCTAAGTAAATCAATACCTCATCACTAGAGACTACCACAATCATAACAGCATAGGGACTAAAGACCCCATTCATGAAACCCATAGGCATAATCGGGCATAAGTCAAGCAAAAAAGGCACTACCCCAAATTCAAAGTATTAGGAAGGACTTCACTAACCCCTAACTCTAACAAAATGATAAATGCAACTCTTAGAGATGAATTGTACCTTAACACAAGAAACAAACTTACCCCTTTCTACCACTTTACAAGACCCTCATTCAAAGATGGATTTAATAAGGAAATGGAAAATGACTCTACGGGCCCAACATTCAAATGGGGATTCAACACCGACACAACTAATCCACCCAAAGAATAATATTAAAATACACCACACTAATCAAACAAGTTAAAAGGAAAGACCTAGTGTACTGTGAACATGGAACAATACCTATGAACTTTCAAACGACATTAGGATTGCCAATGAGATAGGCACTAAAGAGTGTTCGGGACACATATGAAACCCACTAGCAATCATAAGAATGATGAAAGAAATAGTGGTACACCAACTCATCAATGCAAAAACATCAAAGCCTAAGGAAATTTCAACAGAATGGTAGTAACATCACAGACCTCTTCCCCTTCTTGAGCCACTTCATCAACATGACCACCTTGATCTAAAGGTCGACAACCTTTACACTTCTTTTAAACATATGGACAATTCATTACCTTGTGACCTACTTTGCTATACCCATAAAAAGCATTGGTATTCCTTAAGCATGGGCCACCATGGTACTTTCCACACCTTTGACACTTGGGATTGGTCATCCCACCAATACCTCTTTCCCTCCTATTGCGTTTACGAGGGTAATCCTTCACCTTATGACCTAACTCTCCACAAGCATAACAAGCATTGGTACCTCTCAAGCATGGGCTATCATGGCACCTACCATATTTTACACACCTACCAAAAGGCACCACACTACAAATAAGACTCTAATTGACATAGTGTGTTAGATTTAAAGGACCTTACAACCTAGTGCTCTGACACCATCCTTTTCATAACCCAAGCATAGGGCCTAGACATGACGGGTGAATAAGAAACCCCAAACGAACCCCAAACAAGCCTCATAGCATATCATTACGCACCCTTGGTCGCAGAAGCAACTGAAATTGACACTAAGACATAAGCATAAACAAGGAAATTGGGACTAAGGGAAAACTTCCATATCATGAAATTAAGAAACAAGAGAGTCAAAACTCATCGCATAGATGCATAACATGTCTAACAATACCTCTAAACCTTAGATACTTAGCAGGGGCCAAGACAAGCAACATGCCTCACCCTCAAAATAATGGCAATATGTAATCCTAACTCAAGCATAGATATTGTCCCAGGACTTGAGGACTCACCATAAGCTAATTTGAACAATATGTCTAACTAGAGGAGAATTAATAGGATCTCCAATTCCTACATGGTGATATCATGTAGGCATAGAGTATGCGTTACTAGATTTGAATGTACTAAGTATGTAGGCTGCAATGCAACAAGATATAAGAATCATACGAAAAATGCATAATCATGAGCAATCGATAGCATACTAACAATATGACATGTATGAATGTTGCTTGAAGTAAAATCATGCTTATATAGAATATAATACGAGTGTAAAGAGTGACCATTGTAGTGCAAGGCAAGGCCTGCCACCCCCTTGGATAGGCGCAGGAGGTACAAATCCCTTCATGAGGTTGATGGAGTACAAACCCTCCAACAAGGTTGATGGAGTACAAACCCCCCAACAAGTTGATAGAGTACAAACCCCCAGCAGCTTGATGGGTACAATTCACCAACAAGGTTGATGGGTAAAAACCACCAACAAAGTTACCCAAGCCTACCATACCCTAAATTACGCAATCAAGGTACTAACCCCTCAACAAGGTTACCCAGGGCTACAACCCCACGAACTAGGCTTGGTCATCCCCAACACTATAGGGATAATATCATATATATACTCACTCCTTTCCTCATCATATACATACATTCCCATTCATCATCATTCCATCATCATTCCATCATCATTTCATCATCATATAGTCATTCAACTTATAAGACATCCATAAGACCTTCAATTCCTTAAGATACCATAACCGTACATTTCATCAAATAGTTGGCGATTGTGTAATGGTAGTATAAAACCATGCAATGCAGGAGTAAAATCATGAAACAAAACTTGAAGTGAAACAACCCACCAATACTTGGTAATACCATCTTATAATATACATTGAAACCCCTCATCAAATCCGAAGAAAGATCACAGTTCTAAAGCTTCAAACATGCATAATCATAACATGTAAATCATCTCATTGTATAGACTTAAAAATTAGTAATCATACATTTTCAACCAACTTTCATAAAATCACAATATAATATATGGCCATAATCTCTAACAAATAATACCCATAAGCAACACAACATGAAAAGATGTAAATTTCGTAGAAATGGAAGATTGGGCTTCATGTGTGAAAGGTACCCATGAATGAAACTCACATACCTTAGACATTGAATTTCTTGAAATTGAGTTGTGGAAGACTTCATGTTTGTAAGTGGGTCTTGGAATCCAAAACTTGCTCTTGCGTTTTCTTGAATTTGTATTGGGGTTTTGATGGAGGCTCTTGAGATAGTTTGAGAGTGTATTCCGATTGAGAGGAGAAAATTTGATCTTTAGGAATAGGGTTAGGTCTTTAGGAGGTGTTAAGAAACTGCCTTTAGGAATGGATAAATTTATGGAATGCCATTAATGAGGTGGAATATGGCAAACACCCATACATACCCCTACACATACAACTGAAATGACCCCAAAAAGTTCGCAAAAATGTGCTTCAAAAGTGCACGGAATCGTAATTTTCATATATCTAAAATTCTATTTGTTATTTCAAAAATCCAACTTCATATTCTTTTTTAAGGGGTCACATTGATTGGGAAATAGATCTAACCTGAATATTACAGCAACCATATCAAAATTCAAAAATCACAAAGAATGCCATTTAAGAGAGTCAATTTTGAAGGGGCATATCTCTTGGCACACAAAGAACTAGGTAGCCCAAAACTACAAACTTAATGCCCTTTGAACTATCTTTCCAGCACACTTGGTTTCACCTCATTCCATGTTTGGATGAAGGATTTGTGCCCATTTTCGTAAAACTTGTTTGTGTAGAAAATGCAGATTCCAGTGGGGTTTTCGTGTCGCTGACAAAAATGCACCCTTTGGTCAAGTAAACCGCTCATAGAAAAAAGGAAATATTTCACACCAATGTATCGTACTCTCTCGACCAGGTCATCATAAGAAAAAATGAAAAAATCATTCCAAAGTGAGAGTAGGAGGGAAGGTGTGTTACAACTAACATAACAACCAACTAAAAAACGTTAGCTAGCTAGGCTAGCGCGCAATGGCTTTCTCTGGTAGGGGCTTGCTTCTTTAAGCATCGTCCAACCTATACAAAGTATTGCTCACTTTCTCTCAGTCACTAGTGGCTTATGTAGTGGTCGGCATTCCTACGTGCTCCTCCTTGCCCCCCTACTTAAGAACCCAAAGTCACCTTTGGATGTTGTCGTGATGCTTTGGTCATGAAGGTTACCGTGGTTTAGGTTTTTGGATGGATTCAGTCAGCGAAATTCTTATGTTTTTTTGGTTCCTGTTATAATTTTTTCAGTCCAAGACTCATAACTCTTGGGCCTAAGGGTTCCCACTCTTTAAAATACATATACTTAGCCTTATTTCACTATCATATCATCCTAAAAAATCTCCAATACTCACTCAAACACTTAGGCTCATATTTCACCCTAAATTAGAGTTCCAAACTCAAGACCAATCTTAAGGATTTCATTAAGGATCTCACTCAAGCTTCAAGTGTCCATCTCCAATCTTCTTCAAGGGTTCTCCAAAAATAAGGTATGTTGTGTTGAACCATTGGGTCCTTTCAACCATGATGCCTAAATCTCCTTTTTTACTTCATAATGCATGATTTAAAGTTGATTTTACATGTGATTCTTATATATTGAGAAATTTGCTTTACAGTGATTTTAGTTCATGAAAGTATGGTTGTTTTTGCATGTTTTGAGCTCTAAATCTTGTGTCTAATTTTGGATTTGATGAGGGACTTTGACGTAAATGTCTTAGTTGTGTTGCAAGGTTTTGATTGATGGTTTTATGATAGATTTTATTGCATGATTTTATCTCTAAAATGCATGATCTTTTACCCCTAGTACACACCCCAAGGTATTTGATAAAATATCTGGTTATGGTTTCTTGAGAAAATAAAGGCCCTAAGTATGTAATATGACATAAATGATATTTTAATGATGAAATGAACTTATATATGTGATTATTCCTATATGAAATGTTGCATTAATTCCTATGATAAATTCTATACAAAGTGTTGCATCAAACCATGCCAGATCCGGGGGGGACAAGAGCCTAGGTAATCGACGTAAGGGTTCATACTTCTCCACCTAGTCATGGGGCGGTATCATCACTAACCAAGATGGGGGTTTATACGGATCAACCGAGGTGGGGTTCGTACTCATCCACAAAGGTGATGGGGCGGTATTATCACCAATCGAGATGGGGTTCGTACTCATCCACCTAAGTTATGGGGTGACATCATCACTAACCCCAAGGGGTCCATACCTTTGAAATCTTGATTGGTCACTTCTACACATATAGTATTCTATAAGAACATAGATTATTTAAGCATGTTTTAGTTATGCATTGATCATACATGTCATATTGTTATATTATGCCTATTACCTATCGTTAGGAATTTTAGATTATGATGCTTATCTCTTGTGGCACTGCATCCAACATACTTAGTACATTCAAACATACTAATGCATACTCTTGCCTTCATGATATCACCATGTAGGGACTGGAGCTCCTATTGATTCTTCTTGTGGCTAGATGGATTATTCAAGTTAGCCTTTGTTGAGTCCTCCATTCTGGGGACAAGGACTATTCTCTTACATTATGTATTAAGATTCTCGTTATTTTATCATATACCTATGACAATAATGGTGATCCTGATTATATGTCTTGGCCTCGCCATTATCTATGTCGTAGAGGTGTTGTTGGACAAAGCTATGTATTTATATGAGTTGAGTCTATTGTCTCTTGACTCTATGTTACGACAAGTTCTCCCTTACTTCCTTTATCCCTTAATTCCATTCTTAAAATGTCATTTAATTGTTTCCGTGATCAAGGATGTGTCATGATATGCTATAAGAATTTTTTGGGGTTCCTTCGGGTTCCCCATTTGTCGGTCACGTCTAGGCCCTAGGCTTGGGTTATGACAAAGATGGTATCAGAGCACTAGGTTATTAGATCCTTGGAGTACAACACACCAGATCCATTAGAGTCTGATTCATGGTTGTGTTGTGTACCAAAACTATGAGTAGGAGGCTATGAGACGTTTTAGGTAATATTTCCCTTCTCCATGGTCTATGTCGTGCTTTAGAAGTGATATAGGACTTTTCTCTCTGACGAATGTTCTTTGCTCTTCTAGTTGATCATGTCGCTTTAAGAGGAAGGAAAAAGAATGTAATTTGAAGGTTTTAATGTTGATGGATCTGAGTTTCACTATTTCTTCGCTATTCTTTTGGTTGCTAGTGGGGCTTCTTGTGTGCCTACGGTGCTTTGTGGATCTTTGGTGTCTATCCTTTTGTTGGGTGATGTGATCTGGTTTTGTATTACATTAGGTCTTGCTTAGTAGCTTGATGGAGTTTGTATGGTGGATTTTGATGTCATTATAAGGATGGAATGGTTGCATGCATGTTGTGTCTTCATAGATGGTAGAACCCACAGAGGTAGCACCAATTCCCTAATGAGCCCTTCTTTGAGTGGGAGGTTGTTAAATGATTGCAAGGGAGGTAGGTCTATTTCCTGTCTTAAAATACAGTTGGTCTGTAAGGGGTTGCATTTGTCTTCTTGTGAGAAATGGAGGTATTGAACGTAAGTTTTTTTGTCTATAGAATTTTTGTTGGTGGTAGATGAGGCTTTGAATGTCCTTTCTGATATTTTGAATTTTGGGTTAATGTCCCTTGGTTTGACTATTACACCGGTTATGCCTATAAGTCTCATGAGTAAGATCTCTAGTCCTTACCCTAATAGGCTTATGCTGATTTTGGTAATGATAATGTGGTTCGTTCCCTAATGAGGTAGTGCATGTGAATGATTCGAGGGTAGTACTATGAGTTCAAGGAAGAAGGTTTGGTGCTAAATAGGAGAGATGGGGATTTTGGTGGTAAAAGGTTGCCTTCTTAGGTTGGGCAGTGCCGAGTGATGATATTAAGGTGGACCTTAGTAAGATGAAGGTGATTAGAGATTAGTCTAGACCTCAGACTTCATCCGTTATTAGGACCCTCTTGGGTTTAGCGGTCTATTACCAGAGGTTGTGAGTTGGGTGATTTGATAGGTTCGGGAGTTGCTATTTCTTGTGTTATCCCTTAGTTCTAGTAGAATTTATGTGTATGTGGGTATCATTAATGGATTCCTTTCAACTATGGAGCCCAATCCTTATATTTTATGAAATTGCATGATTTAAAGTTGTATTTCATGTGGTTACCTATTATTATGAAATATGAGTATAATATATGTTGGGGTTTTGTCAAATATTGTTGATTATGCATGAGAATTTACTTTGAGATTATACTATGAGCTAATCTTTGTCTATTGAGACTTTACATGATTCAAGCTATGAAATTTATGAACTATTGTGAAGTATTGATATGATTTATGAGTTAACCATGATGGGGTTTTACCATGATATTGGTGGGCTTATTTACATGATTTTAAGGTGCATTGGTTTCACTATTTCATGATCAATACTCTTGCATTTTGTATGATTTGAACATGTCCTCATATGTGCCCACCAAGTATTTGATGAAATTCCAAGTTAAGAATTCTCAGGATATGTACATGTTTTACAAGTCAAGTGACTTCATGATGAATGTAGGCTATCAAGTATGTTATGAATTCATAAAATTATCTATCATTAAGCAAGTATGAAGTTAAACCCTTTTCAAAAATTTATTTTTAAGAAAAGAAAACCTACTTGGATTTTATTTATTTTAGTTTGGGATTTGAATAGTATGATTCCTAAAATTCTATTGATGCATGGATAGTGTTTATTTGATGATTTTAATGTGATTTAAACTATTATATGAAGATTTACTTTGGGTGTATGAAATTATAAGTATGCATGCTCCCCTTTTGAAATCATTTATGCATGAGAGACTACACTGTGGATTTAAATATTGAATTAATTATGTTTTCACTTCAACTTCATATGTTAATTTTCAATGGAGTCTTCATTACCCATGTCAATTTCCTCATTGTTTATAGCCTATGCATTCATGTACATGGATTATTTTGAAAAATTATGTTATCAGTATTGCCCAATTTCGTTTTATGGTATGATTTTTATAAAAGGTTGGTTATGACAAAATTGTGATCACATGTATGTCTTTGGTTTTGTCTCTTTAAGCATTTTGGGTGGTTGCACCACTTTGTTTATGAATGGGCTACTCCTATGCATGAGTGTTATGACAATGAAATTATGGTTTTGGTATTTGAGCCTAAGTATGAAATATTATGAATGGTGTTTTGCTTTTAAGCCCAATTGTGCATTGAAATGATTTGAAAAAATGACTACTGTCTCTATGAAAGTATGTATATGCATATAATAAGTATTCTTTGTGGGATGATGACTTAGGTTGTTGTCTTGAGGGTCTTGGGGAAGTTTAGGCTACTTGCATAGCATGTTTCTAATTTGTATAGAACCCATAAGGTTGTAATACAATTGATGAGGATGACCTATCTATTTAGTCAATTACGATAGGTTGGTTACTTCTCTAAGATTGATCTTTGGTTTGGGATTTTTCCCCAAGTGAGGATGAGGGCGGGTGATATCCCTTAGTGTCTTTTTCGGATTAGAAGTGAGAATTATGTGTTGGTGGAGATGTTTAGTTGATATATTAATTGGCTATGATTATGGGTCCTTAGAATAGGGTCTTAAAACCCTACCTTCGTATGTTTGTGGTGGTTTCTAGTGATGAGGTATTGATTTATTTAGAGCTTGTGAATCATTTGAGGGATTGTTTGCTAAATATGATAGTTGTGCTTTTTTGGATAGCAAGAAGGTGGTTAGAATTCTTTAAGGAATTTGAATGAGTGTGCATTTTTTCCCAGTAAGGCTAATGTTGTTGTTGGTGCTCTAGGTAGCCTAGGATGTGTTGTTGTTGGTGGCAAAGAAGAGACTATGGGGTCCATCAGTTGGCTAGATTGGAAGTTAGGTTGAAGGAAGTTGAGCATGGTAATATAGTGTTCTTGTTAGTTCCAAATCTTCTTGGGTTAGAAGGTCTAGATTAGGTAAGGCCTTGAGCTCCACCTTATTAGAGTTGAAAGTTTTGGGTGAGAGAATTATAGAGTGGAGGTTGTCTCCCAAAGGTGAGATGGTAGTTCGTAAACTAGTAGAATAGGTTTATTTAAGATTTTCAATTGAGTTGAAGATTATGAGTCCTTATAGAGTGTAGAGGGAGGTTGGTAAGGTTGTAAAAGTTTGGGGATTTGCCTATGAATGTAGATATGGTTCGCCCGGTTGTTCATGCTTCTAGGTGGATGGGATGTGTTGGTGACTCTAATGTTATAGAACTCTTTGATGTTGTGGGTGAGGTGGAGGATATGTTGTCTTTGAAGGAGGTCTCGATAGAGGTGTTGGATGGATGAGTGGAGAGGTTGATTAATGGGGATGTGGTGTTCATTAAGGCCCTTTGGAAGAGTCGTCTATTCATATGTGTCTCTCGGAAAGCCGAAGCGGGCATGAAGAGCAATACCTATATTTATTTAATTCTATTAAAGCTTATGATGACATGTCAAGTCCTTTCTATTATTCCAAGTCTTTTGTTTCAGCCCCTTATGTCATTCATATGTGTTCACGTTTAAGTTAACAAGTTTATGATGATTTTACACTTATGTTGAGGTTTTGAAAATGGTGTTTTAAAATGTAATGTTGCATTCTTGTTGGGGATAATCTCTTTATGGTTACTCTTCTCTTGTACATTTCTTTGATTTTCGGGAATGAATGTTCCCAAGGGGGAGATATTGAATGACCCCAAAAAGTGCCCGAAAATGTGCCGTGGAAGTGTCCGAAATCGTAATTTCCATATATCTACAAATATGTTTTCTATTTCAAAAATCTGACATCGTATTCTTATTTAGGTGGCCAAATTGAGTGGGATATGGGTCTAACCTAAATTTTAGAGCAACTGTATCAAAATTTAAAAATCGCAAAGAATGCTATTTAGGAGGGTCAACTTTGATGGGGCATATCTCCTAGCACACAAAGAACTAGGTGGCCAACAACGTACAAACTTGAATCCCTTTGAATTATATTTCCAATACACTTGGTCTAACCTCTTTTCCAGTACGGATGAAGGATTTATGCCCATTTTCATACAACTCATTTGTGTAGAAAATGTAGATTCCAGTGGGGTTTTCACGTCCCATACGCGACGCGCCCCTGTGTTCTTTGGTGCCTGTTTTAATTTTTTTGGTCCAAGGTTTATAAATCTTGGGACTAAGGGTTCCCACACTTGAAAATACATATACTTAGCTTTATTTCACCTTATATCATCCTAAATAATCCCCAATACTCACTCAAACACTTAGGCTAATATTTCACCCTAAATTCAAGTCCCAACCTCTATACCAATCTTAAGGATTTCTTCAAGGATCTCACTCAGGCTTCAAGTCTCCATCTCCAATTTTCTTCAAGGGTACTCCAAAGTCAAGGTATGTGGTGTTGAACTATTGAGTCCTTTCACCCCATGGTACCTAAGTCTACTTTTTACTTAAAAATGCATGATTTAAAGTTGATTTTACATGTGGGTCTTATATATTGAGAAATTTACTGCACAATGATTTTAGTTCATGAAAGTATGACTGTTTTAGCATGTTTTGAGCTCTAAATCTTGGATCTAAGGATAGATTTGATGAGGGGTTTTGATGTGAATGTCATGGAGTGTTGCAAGATGTTGATTGATAGTTTAACAATAGATTTTCTTGCATGATTTCATCTCTAAGTTTCATGGTCTTTTAACCCCATTAAACACCCTAAGGTGTTTCATAAAATGTTAGGTTATGGTTTCTTGAGGGAATGAATACCCAAACATGAGATATGATATGAATGATATTATGATGATGAAATGATCTTATGTATATGATTATTCCTACATTAAATATAGTACTATATCCTATGATAAATCTTATAAACACTATTACATTAGACCATGCCCGACCCGAGGGTACAAGAGCCTGGGTAATCGAGGGAAGGGTTCATACTTCTTCACCTAGTGATGGGGCGGCATCATCACTAACCAAGATGAGGGTTTATACTTATAAACTAAGATGGGGGTTCGTACTCATCCACCTAGGTAATGGGGAGACATCATCACTAACCAAGATGGGGGTTTATACTCATCAACTGAGATGGGGGTTCATACTTATACACCTAGGTGATTGGGCGGGATTATCACCAACTGAGATGGGTGTTCGTACTCATCAACCTAAGTGATGGGGTGACATCATCACTGATCCCAAGTGTTTCCTATCTTGGAAATCTTGCTTGTTCACTTCTACACATATTATATTCTATATGTGCATGGATTACTTAAATATTTTTTACTTATGCATTGATCATAAATGTCATATTTCTATATTATGCCTATTTCCTATCATTATGCATTTTGGATTATGATGCTTATCTATTGTTTCATAGCATTCAACATACTTTATACATTCAAATGTACTAACGCATACTCTTGCCTACAAGTATCACCATCTAAGGACCGGAGCTCCTATTGATTCTTCTTGTGGATAGATGGATTGTTCAAGTTAGCCTTTGGTGACTCCTCCATTGTAGGGACAAGGACTATTCTCACATTATGTATTAAGATCATCTTTACTATATCATATACTTATGATTATGAGGGTGCGCCTAGTTGTATGTCTTGGCCCCAACCATTATCTATGTTGTATAGGTATTGTTCGACAAAGCTATGTATTTAATCTATGAGTTGATTCTATTATCTCTTGACTCTATGTTACGGTAAGTTCTCCCTTAGTCCCTTTAGTCATTAATTCCATTCTTCAAATGCCATTTAATTGTTTCTGTGACCAAGGATGTGTAATGATATGCTATGAGGCTTGTTTTGGATTCTTTCGGGTTCCCCATTCACCAGTCACGTCTAGGCCCTAGGCTTGGATCGTAAAAACAAGTTCTGCATAGATGGACATAACTTATTTATCCGAACTATAAACAATATGAAACCAAGTGCATTGGAAAGCTAATTCAAATTCCTTTGATTTAGTATGTCATAAGTCACCTAGTTATTTGTTTTCACGACCCAAGCCTATGGCCTATATGTTAAACGGAAAATAGGGAACCCAAAGGAATCCCAAAAAAGCCTCTTAACTTATCATATCACATCATTGCTCATGAAAGCATATAAAAGACATAAAAAGTAAGAATAGGGGAAAAAAGGCTAAGGGGAAAGCTTGTATAACATAATGATCAAGAGACAAAGTGTCAAAACCCATATCATAGATACATAACATGTCCAACAAACACCTCTAATACTTAGATAAGAGCGGGACCCAAGATAAAGAAACCGAGCTCACACTCATTGTCAAAATAGATAACATAGTAGAATGTCTCAATACGTAATATGAGAAACATTGACTAAGGTCCCCGAAGTTGACGACTCACCAACTAGCTTGAGTAGTACTGAACTAGCCACGTGGAGAAGGAGGATGATCAACTTAGGCTCCAATTCCTACATGGTAATATAATGTAGGTAGGAGTATTCGTTAGTATGTTTGAATGTACTAATTATGTAGGATGCAATGCAACAAGAGATAGGAATCATAATCAAAATGCATAACAATAGGCAATAGGCATAATATAACAACATGGAATGTATGATCAATGCAGAAGCAAAACATGCTGAAGTAACTCATGCTCATATAGGATATGATATGTGTAGAAGAGACCAAGCTAGATTTCAAAAGTACAAACCCCTTGGTAGGTTGCTGATGATGCCACCCCAACAACCTGATGGTGAGGTACAAACTCCTCACTAGGTCTATGAGTAGAAACCCACATCTAGTTTATCAAGGCACTAGCCCCTTCATTGGCTATCAATGTACTAATCCCCCCAATAAGGTTATCCGGGCTCTTACTACCCTCGGATTTGGCATGGTCTAATGCAACACTTAGGGTATATCAAATACATAAGCTCCTTTCATCATCATAGCATCAATCATATCATATCCCATGATTTGGGCCTTGATTTTCTCAAGAAACCATAATCGGAAATTTTATCAAACACTTGACAAGTGTGAAATGGTAGTATAAAACCATGAAATATAGACATGAAATCATGCAAGTAAATACATGGTAAAACCATCAATCAACACTTTGCAACACCCTCAAGCAATATAGATCAAAAACCTTACCAAATATTACAATAGATCAAAGATTTACAGCTCCAAACATAGCAAAACAGTGGCAACTTTACATAGCTTTATCAAAGTTCATAGACATGTTCATATTAGTAAATCCATTAGTAAATCAACTTTAAATCATGCAAATTGAGTTAAAAGAAGATTAGGGAACCATGGATGGAAGGACCTAATGGCTAAAACCTTCATACCTTAGCTTTGGAGAAATTCTTGGTGAAGATTGAAATTGGGGCTTAAAGCTTGAATGAAATCCTTAGTTCCGGATGAGGGTTTTGAGACTACAATTTTATAGTGAATAATATGGCTAAGTATTTGAGTGAGTAAAGGGGAATGTTTTGGATTGTATGAGGGTGAAATACGGTTAAGTATATGTATAAACACATTTGGTAACACTTAGCCCAAGACTTGAAGTATTGGATCGAAATAAAAAGAAAGGCATATTTTTGTACCGGTGGGCGTCGCGGAAGCGACGTAGAATGCTCCCTAGAAATCGCACTTTGGAATTTCATAGTTGCTAATTTTGGCTCTTAAATTGCGATTCGACCCAGTTCCCCCTATTTTTGACACCTTAAACAAGAATATGAAGTCAGATTTTCGATATCGCGTATGAAGTTTGAGATATATGGAATTTAAAATTTCGGGCATGTCAAAGCACTTGTTTGGGCACTTTTTGGGGTTGTTTCAATATATCCCGCTTGGGAACATTCTTCACCGAATGTAAAAGAGATGTACAGGAAAAGAGCAATCATAAACTAATCAACCCCAATAAGGATGCAACATTACATTTAAAAAATAATTTTCAGAATTTCAACTTATGTGTAAAATCGTCATAAGTTAGCCAACTTAAACATGAATGCAAATGAATTACATAGGGGATGAAATATAAGACTTAAAATCATATAGGGGAATTAAAATTAGTAACTTAGGCATGTGTGGAGTGGAAAAGACAAGGATACCGCTTTTGCATGTCGGCTTTGGCCTCCGATGTAGCATTTTCGACTTGTTGTTCCTCCAAAGGATCTTAACGGATGCCACCTCCTTATTCCTCAATATTTTCACTAGCCAATCAAAAATCTGAACTGGAACCTCCTCATAAGTCAAGTTATCTTCAACAACACCCACAACATCAATAGGAACAATAGCATTAGGATCACCAACACACTTTCTAAGCACAGAGACATAGATCACTGGATGAGCCAAACTCATTTTACTAGGAAACTTCAACTCATAAGCTACCTTGCCAATCCTCTTTATCACCTCATAAGGACCAACATATCTTGGACTGAACTTTCCTTTTTTACCAAAATAGACGACAAATTTCATTGCAGAAACTTTCAAATAGACCCAATCACCCACTTTGTATTCAAGGTCTCTTCTTCTCACATCAGCAAATGATTTTTGACGACTTTGGGCTATTTTCAACCTTTCCCTAATCATCCTAACCTTTTTCGGAGCCTCCATAATCAAATCTGATCCTAATAAAGCCACTTATCAAACCTTAAACCAACCTACCGGTGATCTACGTCTCCCATAAAGAGCCTTAAAAGGAGACATACTGATGCTAGAGTGATAGCCATTGTTGTAGGCAAACTCAATCAATGGAAGAGATCATCCCAAATACCCTTAAGCTCCAAGAAAAAAGCCCTAAGCATATCCTCAAGTATTTGAATGGTTCTTTCGGCTTAGCCATCCATTTGAGGGTGAAAGGCCGTACTAAGGTGAACTTTTGTACCAAGACCCCTTTGAAAAGACGACAAAAAGTATGAAGTGAATTGTGCACCATGATTCGATATGATGGACAAAGGAACCCCATGTAACCTCATTAACTCATGGATGTACACC